>CAKNXH010057702.1:0-48511 GCA_932178445.1 Andricus quercusramuli
GTGGGCTATTGACATTTTTTGGATGGCGGTTGCTGTTAGTAGGACCCTGCGGTGGTTTTTTAACTCTTTTTTTTAAATTATATGTATATATATATATATATATATATATATATATGTATATATGTGTATGTATATATATATATATATGTGTGTGTGTGTGTGTGTGTATGTATATATATATATATATATATATATGATTTAAAAGAGTTAAACAACCACCTCAAGGTCCTACTGAGAGCAACTGCCATTTGAAAAATGTCAATAGCCCCTAGTAGAACCGCGGTAAATCACACTCATGGCCACGTGTCACAAAGATAGGCCGGCAAAACCCTCGTGTGTCTTAAGGACACGAAGCGATCAAGGAATGACAGCTTTCTGTATCCATCTCGTAAGTGCCTTGGCATATTTTTAGCACGCGGGTATGGTTTTAAGGTTAAGAACCAGTGATAGTTCCGCACCTCCGAGAGCACCTATCACAAGGAAAATTACTCGCACCGAATATTTTGGGTACAGTCGTTGCAGATCTTTTTTACGGTCTTGATACCTCTCTTCATTTTCTTTCTCCTTTGCATTGATGTTGTATTCGGATGGAGCCAAGAATTCGATCACGAATATAGTTAGTTTCTCGAATTCTTGGACGCCCGAAAATCGCAGTTCCAGAAAGTTTGGCACTTCTCGTTTAAGATAATTGACTCTATACCCCTTGGAGCGTTCGGTAGGGCAGGATCGCAAACAACACCGTAGGAACGACAAAGATGGTGATAAAGTACTCTTAGGGAGGCATTTTGTCTATAAATATATACGTTGTTCCTGCGTGGGTCGGACACCCTGATAGTATGTGTTCTAGGTACTCAGCGTGTGCCTGATACGCTCTGCACCTATCACTGGGAACTTCTTGAAATAAAATGCGATCTTGGTATGCTACGGTGGAAATGACACCATCCTGGAATGAGAGAATAAAACCCTCTGTCCTGAACTGAGTCCTGATGATTTGAGGAAAGCAAAAGTTTGCTCCCTCGACAAGGAGTGTTTTTCTACATTTCTGTGAAAGTTTCCGTGCATATTATGCTTGTCGAGTAGCTGTTGGGGAAATTTCGCAACCTCTGCTTTCTTTACTTCGGCTTTTAGACGTGAAGAATCTAGATGAAGTAATGCCCTTTTCGCTCTTCTGATATGCATGATCTTACGTGTGGCGACATCAAGGGCTTTAAGCTCGTTCTTCGTCCACTGAACCACCCCAAACGAGTAGAGTAGAACCGAAATGGCAAGCATGTTATTCGCAGATACCTTGTCCAACGCCGATAGATTATGAGACCAAATCTGTCGAAGAAGATGCTTGTGTCTGCTTCGGAGAGACTCCTTCACTGATGTTACGTCCTGAATGCGGCTTTGAGGCATGCCCAGATCTCTCAGTATTATCAGTATCATCAGTATCATCCCAGTATTATCTCCCAGGTCTCTCCAGTATTAGGATATCTAATAACACCTGTATCAACAATCTCAGGGTCCTTGGGAACGCCAGTAATCTTTCCTTTCTTTAGATTAATTTCGGCACACTTGTCTAAACCAAAGTCTATCCCAATTTCTCCTGTGTAATTCTCGAAAATATTCTTAGCAGTTTGAAGTTTGCTTTTACCAGAGGCATAGATCTTCAGGTCATCCATATAAAATACATGAGTGACCTTACGCTTGAGCTGATTAGTGTCGCCACGGAGGTATCCAGAAGAATTTCCTAGTGCGAGAGATGAAGGCAGAAGTTTGATGCAAAATAGCAAAGGGCTCATGGTATCACCCTGAAAGACGCCCCTCTGGAAGGTGACATTGTTCGTTGTTACACGATAATTCCTTAATCAGACAGTAAATCTAGTTTTCCAAGGAGGCATTAATCTCTCTATGCATCTCACCATGTGTGGATGCACCCTAAAGCTTTCCGACAGACATATGATGAGTCTATGAGAGGTTGAAAAGAAAGCTTTCCAGTAGTCAATCCAGGCCATTGACAGGACGCGCTAATGGGCTGCAGCATCTGCACAGACACACCTGTCAATTAGCAGGTTCTCGCGACAGCCTGCTACACCTTTTTTCGTGCCACGTTGTTCTCTCTCGGCACACAAGCTCAATTCGTCGAACAATCCTGTTGTTTATGACAGCAGTAGATATTTTATACAGTGCATTCAAACAAGTTATTTTCCTTTTTTTCGGCAGGTGTATGGTGCGTCCTAAGACTAGCCACTGCGGAATGGGTGTCCCAGACTTTAAGTATGAAGTGAATATGCGGGCCAAATGTTTGTGTTTTAAGGTAAACTTTTTCCACGCAAAGTTCCTGATACAATCTGGTCCAGCAGGAGGAAAGTTCTTCGTGCCTCTACGTGATTTTTTCACATCTTCGGCAGTGATTAATGGACATGCCTTCTCAGATTTTATGCGGTTGTTGGAAAACACCTTGAAGCGGATGATATTTTCAGTATCTTCTTTCAAATTTAGTGTTTTCGAAATCTTTTATACCTCTCTCCAAAAAGTGTCTACCTCCTTGGGCTTGGGTGGATTTTTCACAGCAACAGGGAGATCGCTGAAGAGGCGCGATGGGTCAGCGAGAAACTGTTGATTCTCCCTGATCCATCTCTCCCTCGACTGTATTCTCCTCCATGCGTCAGATAAGAGCTGTATTTTGCCAACAATGTGCTGCTTGCTTGTCAGCAGCTTTGAATTGTTCGGTGAGTGGTTCAAGATCCTAAGTTCTCGGGCGAACTTTCGAACCCTTTCCGTGAACGGTTTACCAGATGTTATGTAGTCAATCACACATTGAACATGGGACGCATTCTGTCTTGCCCATCCAATCTGCTAGTTCAGTTACAGTAGGACCTCTCGGATCGAAACACGATTTTTTCGTTTTTGTGTTTAAAGTTTAGTATAATTAATAATATCAATTTGTCATTTTTATACGACGTTAAAAAAATAGTTACAAAAATGGTAAATAATTAATAATAATAATAATAATAATAAATCTTTATTGAGTTCGTAACAAGAATGATATGTACATGGCAGACAGAGTTAACATAAGAACCCAAAGGGCGAGGTACAGCTTAAAGCTGCTTTCAAACCTAACCCTCTTAATCTAATTTAAAATATAAGTAAACGACACTTAAGAACTAGGGCTTGAATATATAGTTTTCGAGATCATTGCAGAAATAGATAGAAACTGATTGTGGTGCTATAATGCGAAATACTCTAGAACTTATATTAAAATACGGAACTTAAGATAAAAGAAGACAAGAATCAAATTACTTATTATGAAGAGACAAATCATGTTACCGTGCGAAGGCGTTCAGTTATTTCCTTCCTTACAGTGGGGATGGAGTAAGAAGCCAGCGGGTTTTTTAAGCTGTTTAAGAGACGTGGAGCCGCGTGGGAAAAAATGGATTCCCCTTTTGATGTGTTCGCTCGCGGGACATATAGCTTGCCATCGGATCTCATTGCAAGAGATTTTCTAGCTCGCTTATCTTCTACGAATGACAATAAATCAAATAAATATTCCGGAACGCCTTGCGAGAGGACCCTGAAAGAGAGGACACATAGTTGCACTTCCCATCTGTGCTTCATTTTCAGCCAGCCAGATTCTTCCAAAGCGGGTGTGATATGGTCGTATTTTCTAATTCCATATGTGAATCTGAGGCACGCATTTTGCACCCTCTGTATCCTCTCTCTCAGAGTGGCATTTAGGCAAGGGCCGTATGTCGTATACGCATATTCAAAGAGGGACAGTACCAATGACTGACAAAGCAACAGTTTTACCCTGAGTGGAAGGGAGCGACGGAAGGGATACAATTTTCTTAAACGCAGATACGCCGCTTTGATTTTAGTGGTTACATGATCCTCGAAACTCCAAATGGATTGCATTTTAAGACCTAAGTTTTTCGCTTGAGCTACGATGGACAACACGGATCCGCCTATCTCAAAGTTGGGTATACGAGCATCTTTGAAGTTGCCTATAGGAAGAATAACGGATTTAGCAGGGTTAATAACAAGAGCTCGCTCATCAGCCCACCTCGCGATGAATTTCAAAGCCAGGGACAACACTGCTGTACCGACATCTAGATCGTCCAGTTTGCAGCGTATATATACCTGTGTGTCATCCGCATACATGTGGATCGTGACTTTCACCTTGCCTCCGGATACCGCTTCCAAAATCGACAGGAATTTTATCAAGGGGTCTGGAAGGTCGTTGGTGTAAACAGAGAAAAGAGGCGGACTAAGAACAGCACCTTGTGGGACCCCTTTACATAGGGGTCGGATGCGTGACGATCGAGAGGTTAAGGTGTTCGATATTTCCACTCGCTGGCTTCTATCCGAGAGAAAGCCACTAAACCAAGACATTTCTTTCCCAGAAATTCCCTCAGATTTTAGTTTGGCTAGAAGAAGTTGGTGATCGAGGGTTTCGAACGCCCGAGTTAGATCGAGTAGGGCTAAAATAGTGATTTCCGAACAGTCCAGTGACCGGCCAATCTCGTCTGATACATGGAGCAAGGTTGTAGTTGCCGAGAAACCTTTCCTGAAACCAGACTGGTGATTTGAGAGGATCCCATTATTGCTTATGTATGGCGACAGCTGCTGAAGGCAAATTTTTTCCAGGATCTTTGACAGATAAGGAAGAATAGTAATGGGGCGTAAATCCTTGTAGGAAGTTGGTCGGTCACATTTTGGAAGAGGGCGGACAATGCCTACCTTCCACGCTGTAGGGAATATCCCTGTCCTCAGGGAGGAGTTCACAATTTCGAGTAAAGCAGGCAAGCAGGAGGGGACACAGAGAAGAATCGCGGAACTATTTATACCATCGGAGCCGGTAGCCGTAGATTTAATTGATTTAATCGCTGCATACAACTGACCGAGGTCAACCTCGTGGAATTGAAAAGGTTGGCGATTACTTTCTTCGGCTGCCTCTAGGAGATCTTGGATTATTTTGACCGATGCCGTTGCTGGAGGGAGGGTATCAAGGAGGAAGTTGTTGATCTTCGTTGGATCAAGGGGAAGGTCCCCCCACGAGCATATTCCCTGCCCAGACCAGACTCCCGCTTGGTTAACCCTTTCCCATATTCGCTTAGATGAGGGCCTTTCCGGGAAGCTAGACAGAAATCCGACCTTTTCGCGACGCATGGCCGCCGTAGTGAGATTACGGAGATAAGTGTATTTGGCATGATTGGGGTCTGTTCTATCCCTTCGCCATTTGGATCACATATCTAGATTTTTAAACTTATAAATATTGAAAATTCGAGGTCCGATCCGAGAGGTCCTACTGTAAAGCAAACGTCTTTTGTTCTTTTCATCCTTCGTCGGTTTCAGCCTTCGATTTTAATCAGCCAAAGTCTCGCAGCACCATAAACTGAGAAATTGTTAGTCCAGAGGTCAAACTCTTGCTATATATCTCCACGAAGAGAGGCTTTTTAATGTTCCTTCTTGTCCTGAAATCCTGAAATGAAATACTGAAATCAACTTCCAGTGAGTGATTTGTCTGCAATATTGAATGCTGTTTTTTGGAAAATCATATATCGAATGGTTCAAAATTTACTGAGATATTCAGATTTGGAAAAAGTACTCGACTTCTGCCCGTGCTGTTAGCTAATGCGTCGCGAGGACTGCTCTTTCAGGCAGAGTTATCGAAGTTCAGTCTGCGCGGGCAGACGTTGAATACTTTTTACAAATCTGAATATCTCAGTGAATTTTTAACGAATCAGTATGAGGTTTTCCAAAGAACTTAATTTAACATTGCTGAACAAATGACACACTGGAAGTTGTTTGAAAGTCGAAGTTACCTCGATACTTTTTACCGGCGAAACCAAGAGAACACAATTATCGATTGACCTCATTTTTGCGAATGAATATTATCAAACAATAAGCGACTGTTAACTTTTTAATGATTTCCTATGCATCTCTAGAGGAAAATGTTTAATTTTCTTATTCTCTAGATGTCTACATTTTCAAAAAATGGATTTTTTGATTTTGAAAATTTTCTTTCTTTGAGACGATTGGTTAATACTTTTATGCGTTCTCGAGCGTCGGGCTGGTTATTGCATCTGGTTGGTCAATTTATCTTCTTGAAAATTTGTCTTTTTTTTTCACAAAATATTTTTCTTTGTATTGGAAACGAACTTTTCTATTGAAAGTTAAAATATTCAATATAAAAATCGTATTTGCTGTTCGAAGATTTAACAATCTGATATAAAATGAAAGTATTTTATCGAAAGTTCAAGTACTTTGTTGAAACTGAATTTTTTTTTCAATGCAACTATTTTGTTCAAAAATGTCTTCCTTTTTGATTAAGAATTAATTAATTTGCATGAAAATTCAACTATTTCATTTTTCGTTCAAAAATTTGCTCATTCTGGAAGTTATTATAATACAAATTTGTTTATTCTACGTTTCAACGCTACGTGCCATAATGGCAATTAAAATACCTTCAATTTTTCTGTCGTTGAAAAATTATACTTTCAACTGTAATTCAAATAGGTTGTTTGAATTTATTCATTATTTAACTTACACTTTTGGAATGAAAATTACATTATATTACATTCCTAGTAGGGGAGACCTTTAAAGTGAAAAGATGAAGTAAATAATCGCAATACTTTAAAATAGAAATGCATTGAAACATTATTATCAGTTACTTAATGTTGAATAATTCTACACTCTTATTGAATTAAGCTTTAGGTTACTATTATTTCGGTTCAATTATTCATAAAAATAATTATATTTATCTAATATGGGATGCATTTGAACTATTATTATTAGGAGTATAACTTAATTTTCACCTTTTCTCCAAGTGAATATTTCATATTCTAGAATATGTAAATACCAGATAAATCTTCGAAATATTGTCCATTGTTTTCGATACCTTGCACCAGCACGGCTGCCATCGCAAAAGAAACTTGGAGTCTCCGAGCCGATGAAACCATTGACAAATTTTCAAACATCGTCCAAAGTTTGGGATCGCCTATCTACCAAAGCGTGCTGCATTAACTGGAACAGGTGATAATCGGATGGGGCCAAGTCATCTTTGCGGTAATCAAAAATCTGACTCTTGAACTAGTGGAAGTTTTTTTGGCAATTTGCAACAAGCACGAACTTTCGTAACAACAATACAACCATATAAGCTAAATAAGTCATTAACATATCCATATCAACGGAATCCTTAATTATTTATCTTTCATCACCCGTTTGCAAAAAATTATATATGTTTAGTACACTACGAGAAATTATGGTTTTAATATGGAGAGTCACAATTCGTAAAATCTCTTTGTGTATAAGCTATAGGAAACGCGATATATTCATATAAGTACCCCCGGCCGGATCGCCTTATTTGGCGGCGAGGCCCGACCGGGCTACTGATTATACTTGATTCTATTTTGTGAGCTCGGCTAATCGAAAATAAATTACGGAGGGGGGAAAGATCAGGGGTGATGTCGTGCGGAAAATGAAACTCTTCAAACATTTGTAAATATTCCATTATACTTTATAAACCCAGAAATCTGGTATGACCATGGTTCCACCATTGAACGGATTCAACGAGCGATCTTTCTGAATCCATAACATTATGTAACAAGATTTTTTTATCATCGATTGATGTGACATTTTAGTCTACTTCTTTCCATAGAATACGATTGTGAAGGAGAAACCGTTGTATCTTTTAGAGTTTTTCAGAAAATCAGGCCTGAAAAAAGAAAACAGAAAATATTTTGGCAGTTCCCGGAACCTTGTCTCAAACAAAAACGGAAATGTTAAAGGTTTCTAATAGGGCTGAAATTGAAGCCTGATGCATGTACTATGGCCCTATGTTTCAAAAAATGACCTTACGTTTTTCTTACATTTGTGCACGTGCGCAATATGATTTTTTCATTTTTTTATGTGATATTGAACAGTTATGCGTGACAAACAGCAGCGAAGCGACATAGGGAGCAGTACGCGGGTACTTACGCGTGTATGTTGCGATAAGAGGAGCGGATTGTCGGAAGGGGGGTGCTCAGTTGTGCGTGACAAACAGCAGCACAGCGACAAAGGGAGAAGTGCGCGGGTACTTACGCGCGTATGTCGCGATAAGAGAAGCGCATTTTTAAGAGGGGGTGCCAAAGCCGCGCTTGAATGGAATTTCTAGTGAGCATAAGTAAATATCATAACATTGGAATAATGCCGAATTTTTTTAAATTATGTAATTTAGTATAACACCGGTCGACACGATTTTTGGGTCTGGGTTGTACATTTGAAATTTTGGATTCTCCTATGATACAAATAAAGGAAAAAATAATTTTTCTGATCAAAGTTCGTTTTTGTAGAAACTAGAGCAATTTTTCGAAATTTCAAGGAAAATGACTGACTATTATATTTGGTTTACATAATTTTATTCTTAATTACGATTAAAGACGTTTCTGCTAAACATCAAAGTCTTTTTAAGTCAAGAATTTTCATGGACAATAGCATATAAATGTAAAATAACAAAAAAAAAAACCAGTTCGAAAATGAATATTTTTAGTAGTTCTCTTATGTTTGTATGGGCTTTCTCGTATTGAACCCCAAATGTAACCTCCTATCATATTCTTGTTGTACTGCCCTTGGTAAGGTCGTTCAAAGTCCATCACATCTTGGTGAAAACGTTCTCTTTCCTCCTCTAAGTAGGCACGCATATTGTCTCTAAATTGATCCAGGTGAGAATGTAGCATATGAAGTTTATGCGACATTCTGCAGCCCATAATTTTAAAGCTTTTAAGCATAGTTAAAATAGGCTTTATAAGCTTCGCAAAGCTTCAAATTTGTTGTCAAAGCAAATTTTTTGCTTCTTACTTTAATAAATTCACCGCAAATAAAACAGAATGGATCAACATCCTGTTTACACTGTCTTGATGCCATTTTCTAACGTAGTAGTACACAAGGGCGGTTTTTACAGCTGTGCTAGACAAGTCAACACTCACTGCTGTGCCCTTGACAAATAAATTGCAATTTGCTATCGGGTTGATCAAAGTGCTAAAATCTGTTGCTCATAAAATAAATTAAAATCTTTAGAACTTACTTATCGACGTAAATCAGACAAAAGCAAACTTTAAAAGCTGAAATTGGAAATTTGAGTGTTTTTTGATGTCTAGAATCAGAATCCAAGCATTAGAACAGAAACTCAAGAAAAAAAATGTTGTCGACTTGTGTAATTATCTGATTTCGTAGAAATAATATCACACGTAATAGTTGAGTACACGAACAGATATTGTCCAAATTTATACTTCGACATCGCTCGAATAATTAGTTTAATATCGATCTCATTTGTGAGCAATGACATGTCAAATCATCTGAAAAGTTTCATCTATTGTTAATTTTGATGAAAATTCTAGTGTCCGTTTTCATACTTTTGAAGATACTAATGACATGAAGCTTTGAGTTTAGAAATTATTTGTAATGAGACGTATTTTGGAACGAATATTTTTTCGAAAAAGTTTCAAAAACGTTACAGATATTTTAAAAACCAATTTTCAAACTGAGCTTTTGAATAAAAATCTATGTTTGACTTTCTCCAAATTTTTTTGTGAATAGCTACAAGGTGCTCTAAAATACCTGTAAATATAAAGATTGGCTCTCCCTTAGTTTTCGAGAAACAATTAAAAACTTACGACCAGATGATGCACACGATGTGAAAACCCATGTAAACAATTGACGAATACGAGGTATGTTCAAAAAGTATCCGACCTGCGTCCATAACTCCGCGCTGGCATTATTCTTCGTCATTCGGCTCGTGGCATCTTTCTAAGTAATTCCCATTTGACTGAACAACATGCTCCCATCGGTGCCTCTATATCCTGAAGCAGTTCTGTAAGTCAGTTTTCGGAATGGCCTTCAGTGCACTCGACGCATTCGTTTTAATCGTCTGTGTGTCGCTGAACCGGTGCCCTTTGAACGGAATTTTCAATCTTGAAAACAGCCAAAAGTCGCAGGAGCATACGTATGTCGGGACTGTACGGAGGCTGGCGAAATGAAGTAATCTTGTGTTTTGCCAAAAACTGTTGCACAAGATTCAATGAATGCGCCGGTGCATTATCGTGGTGAAGAAGACAGTCGCCGCTTGTCCAAAAATGTGGAAGTTTTCTTCTCACTGCGTCACGCAATCTTTTCAGATCTTCTTGGTAATACTCTTTGTTTACCGTCTGGCCTTTTAGAGCATATCTATGATAAACAACACCTTCCTCGTCGAAGCAAACAGTGGGCATTGCCTTGACTTGGCTGTTGTGGGCCTATCAGAGAGAGGGTCACTTTCCACTGAAGTGTGAATACTTCTAAATTACCTAAACCACTCTTTAGTTTGAATATTTCTCATAAACTCAGCGCCGTATACTTTGCGAATCATAACGATGGGTTCCAAACATGAATGTCCAACTTTTTGGAAAAATTTAATGTACACTTTTTGATCCGTGCGTTTCGTCATCCTGGAATGCGATGCTTCAGAGTACTAACTCTTCTAACTAACTTCAGAGTCCAGACTCTCGGGCGCAAGGCACGCCATGCCACGACGTACAAAAGTAATGAATGTTCAACAAAAAAGGAACAAAATTTTCAATTTTTAATACCTCAAATTTTTCGAATTTTTCAAACATTTTTTTTTAGTTTTTCTTTCAAGACCCGCGTGGACGGATACCAGAATTTGCATCAAAATGACCAACAATAGATGAAACTCTTCAGATGCTTCGATATGGAATTGCTCTCATATACCATCATTGATTCGAATATAATATCACATCATCCTGTCATGGATATAAGTTTTCAGGGATAATTTTAACAAATTAAAATAGTGGTGGATGTGCCGAAATTCGTCATTAAGAGTAATTGTGACAGCGTGGGGGTTTCACAATAGAATTTATCTATTGATTAACAATCACTTATGATTTTCCACTTAAACCAATCACTTAATCCACAATATTGGTTAATCACTAAATTCCGGGGTTTGGGCTCCGTAGAACGAACACGCGGAATAGAGTTTCAATAGTTTATTTTCAAGACACGGTCGGAGTAGAACTGTCGCCCCGAGCCTAGGCGTTACAAGCAGAGGGCTCGCTTAAGGTCTAGTTTAAGGGTAGTGGTGGGACAAAGGCCCATTTGAAATAGTTTAAAGGCGGTGAGGCAGATGCCTGTCTCACACACCCCTTAGTAGATTGTTTTTACCCCGCAAAACATTACTTTTTTGGACGAGTGCGTAGCTTAACCTCTCGCGCGCTTATTGTATTTAAAGGTTCAATCTCAGCGGAATCTGTGGATGCTGTTGTATAAGTTACGGTTTGAGGCATATTTGACGTGGTGACATTATTATTCACGCAGAACATATGTACGCAAATTTTTGGTAGGCAACCTCTAATTAATTTTAGGATGCCGCATTTGTATAAAGCAAACAGTAAAACTAACGCAATGCAGGCGTAACCTAAGTATGCTAAGACATCGGTTATTTTTTCGGTCCAATTCCTTGTTCGACGTGCATTTTTTATCTTAGTTAGAGCATTTTCAATATCGTCTAGTGTTTGGCTGGCTTCTCTAATATTTTCAGATTTTACGTATTTTTGGAGAGGTATGAGTCTCTCTTTTAACAAGTCAAGACCGTTTTTGTCGTACGGTAGTACAATATCCTTAGTATATTTTATTTCCTTATATTCGATTTTTAAGGGACTGTAACATTTTTATTTTGTCTGATTTATCGATGTCGTATCTAATTCAAATTTTATGTTTCCATGTCGAGCTGAGATCCACAAATTGATGATTTTACTCAAACTGAGAGTTGATACCTTTCGTGAAAACGCGTTTTCCCTTATTATGAATAATTTAATATGGATGTAGCAACTTGGACTTTTCTGGCAACATTGAGAATTACCGAGAAAATATGTCCAGTTTGCCTTTAATGGACACTATCCAGCAGCTCGAGTCCAATTACACAAATTGGGTCAAGTCTGGGCAGAACATTAAAACTCGCCCTTACCACCCTATTGTTCAATTCTACTAATAAGGATACCCTTGGAACCGGGATAGGAACCCCGTTTTCTCCTGGACGAAATTCGGTGCTATTTTTCACGCGTAAGTCTCGAAATAGAAAGTAATTGTTGATTAAAAACTCTTCACAGATATAACTTTCGGTGGACCTCAACTCTACATCAGCTGACGACTCGATAAAATTTAGTCTCCTTCGATTATGACTCATTGGAAAGCTTTTTAATTGTTATGGATTGTGGGGTCACAAGTGCGCAGAGGAGATTGCGAGAAAATTAATAGTTGTTCGCTGAGACTTCGATTTCCCGATAAAATGGCCGCCCTTCTCCCTAAACTGACTCCTATCTTTATCACCCTCTTATTTTATCGAGCATCCAGGACATATTTTTATGTCTCTCAGTTTTTTTTCTCACCTGAACTGAGGCTTCATTTCCCCAAGACTAGGTGCAGTGTCTAGAGGAAATTTCACCTTAGTTTCCTATCGTCTAGAAGTACTACAATTCTTCAAATCAATATATGTATGATTTGGCAGTAGGCAATTATTATTATTTTTTTTATTATTTAAAGCTACTTAGGATTGGCTTTAAGAAACCAGCGTTCTAGTCTAAATTCCCATTCTGGGTCGCTTCATGACCATGGAGAATTCAGACTCAACAACGTGGAATAGGATATAGATTTATTGGATATTTTTCAGTTACTCCGACCTTCAGAATTCAGATTGTGCGATTTCCAAGTCAAAAGCTTGGTAGAAAGCTCAATTTGGTTCAAATTAGTCGTTTCTCTGTATCTAATGAATTTAAATTTTCCCTATCCCTCCTCAAAGTGTTGTGCACATCTGGTTGAGTTTACCCAATTGGGAATCCATTCTCGATTTCCAGGACTAAGCCTGGTAGAAAGAGAATTTCACCCCTGGTTAAACACTTACCAATATACTCAAGACTTGAGAACAGATAAGCCAAACATAAGAAAAAAGTGAGACTGAGAGGATTTTATAAAAATCGTCTTTAATAAAAAAACCAACCTCGTTTATTCCTAGATGCTCGCTAGCTGAGGCTACGAGTAAGTAACTCCTGTGGTTATTCGCGATTTCCCGAGACGACCGCTCTGATCGTCTGTCCAGCGAAAAGTGATTCCTCAATCATCGCTATCCTGAGAGTCCTATCAACGCGTCCTGCTACCGCTGGTCTCCCTACCTTTGGGCCCAGTATATTGCGCACGCAATTATTAATTTTCCCCAGTAACCTGTTGACCTATATTTATAAATTTGTTGCTATATTGAGCCTTGCCCGTTATCTCCCTTTATCACATTTCTACTGTTAATTTTACTTTTCTCCTTTCCTCTTATTTTAATTGAAGTGCGGGGATATTTTGAACCGTTTCAGGACTAATTTTCATGATTGTACCTTCGGTGCTGATAATACAACTTTCGGTACTAGTTATTTTTTGCGATGATACTAAATTAACGTGCTCATCAGAAGTTTCGAAAAGTACATGTAGAGTTGTTGGTTTCTCGGGAATGACAATATACGAATTCTCTTGCTCTAACTGTATAAACACAATTTCGTTGATCCTAAACGGGGAGAACTGGCAGTATTCTTGACTGAGTTTTTTTATACTACTTCTAATTATTAAATTCTCACAGGAATTGGTTTCTGAAATTAAGTGTATCGGTTGCAATCTCTTACATATGTAAATCTTGTTCAGTCTTTTACAATTATTGATAGTCTGCTCGTCACTTGGTACACATAACGTCCTCTGATCATTAAGTAGGATATAATCATGTTCGGGAATTACTGCTATGAATGTACTCTGGATTTTTTTTTGGTATAGGGATCAGATGGTGGATTTGGTAATTTTCGGTTTCAAGTTGGGGAACTTTAATCGAGTACAATAATCGTTTGTTTATTATGCTTATACTGACTTGAGAAATATCTAAAATGTTCTGGAAATTCTCTTCTTTGAGAAGTATCTGATATTTTATTTGTTGTGTTGTTCAAAATCGTGTAGACTATTTAGAAATGTCCCAGGAGTCAATATCTGGGGATGTATGATACCATGCTTCCCATCATTTATTGAATCGATCAGAAGGTTAATGTCAGCGCTTAGCTCTTGCAATGATAATGTGCAAATGGTTATTTGATTATTTATAATTATACTTTGAGTATTAGTGTTTGTTCGATTAATTATTTTATTTAAGCGTTCTACGTTTGTTTTACTGTACAAGCTGAGTACCTGAATGTCGTGGGAAGCTGAATTTAGAATTGTTTTGATAATTTTGGTCTGATTGGATATGCTTGTAGCGAGTACTCTGTTATCTGCGTAAAGTTTATCTAATTCGTTGTTGATATATTCCAAATCTTTTTCCTCTACGGTACCAAATAGAGCTTTAGAGATACTACCAACAAAATTGAAGAGTCCTCTTTTGATGCGGCGTGTTTCTAAGAGCTGTTTCAGGATCCTTTTATTAACGCCAAGACGATTGATTTGAATTTTCAGTATCTTTAGTTCAAACTGCTCAACACAGGCTTGACACATCTGATTGGCATTTTGATAGGCGTTATCGAGGTCGGTGAAACGTTGCTCAATTTGCGAGGGATCGACAGAAACGACTAAATGCCAGGTGTTATGATATAGTTTGGCGGGACCAATATCTTCTGCATAAACGGTGGTATCGTCAAGTGGTGCAAATATTACCTTTCCAAAAGCGGACAGGATGAGCAGCAGCATTATCATCAATCTGCAAATCAGTAGTAAAATGATTTTAATTGATTAGCGTGAACCTGCACTCTTTCATTGTCCAGAAGAATTGTATAATTATTGTTGTTTCCAATTTCTACTCTTGTGGCGGGGCCTAGCCAATCCGCATCTAACTTTGATGTTTTTCGATTATTAAAAGTTAGGACCATATCTCCGATATCGAATATGGTTTGAGGGATAACTATGTGTTTATCTTGAATCTCCTTGTATTTTTGCTTTTGTTTCTCTATTTTTTTTTTAGCTTTGCTGATGTATTTCTCGTGCCGTTCTCTCCATAGCCAGACTAACTCCGAGTATTTTAAACTGGTTGTAGTTGCTAACACGGAGGGGATGTTAGCCTTACGTCCGAACGTTAGTTCGAACGGTGTAAATCCCGTCCCCTCATGTGTTGACGTGTTATAGCCCATGGTTATTAACTTTAAATTTTCGTCCCAATCATTCTGATTTTCTTCCATTGCGGTTTTTATAAGATCTTTTACTACTGCATGCGCTCTTTCCAAACTGCCGTTACTCTGCGGGTGAAAGGTACTAGTTTTTATACTCTTGATTTTAAAGAGGTTTTCAAAATTCAACATTAGTTCCGAGACAAAATTACTACCCTGGTCAGTAAGTACGTGTTTTGGCGAAGCGAAGATGTAAATATAATGATCCAGGAGTTCTGTGATAATTGACTCAGATGTCGTGTCTTTCAGAGGTATGAGCATGAGATATGTTGTCAACTGGTCCTGCAGTGATGAGATGTATTGATGGTATTTTTGCGTGATGGGTAACGGGCCAAAAATATCCAAGGCTATCTTTTCATTGGGCTCTATAGGCGTATCGGGTATTATTGCCTCTGCCTTTGATCTAACGCGAGTTAATTTTTGCCTTTGACATATTGGGCATCTTTTTACGTAGTTGATAATATCCTGTTCCATGTTATTCCACGTACCCAATTCTCTAGCTCGCTGTATCGACTTATTTTCTTCAAAGTGTTGTGCAGCCGTGATCCCATGACACTCGCGAATTATTGCTTCTCTTTCTTCATTAGCTAGCTCTCCGGTAGCGTTCTCGCAGAAGAGGAATTGTTGTCTTTCCTCAGTCTTTCGCTTCCGAGAAAGTGTATCATTATTTTCAATTCCACCTTTTCTATAGGAGTTATGAGAGGATCTATGGCGTGTAAACGTACTCTCGTTAATTTGCGGTTTTTGCACATTTGACTTTTTTCGTCAAGGAGAGTTAGCCACTTGATCTCGTCAAAGGGAGGTAGAAGAATGTAATCTTGTTGCGATGATTGCGGTGGTATTCTGCATTGATTCTTATAAAGTTTTACCCATAATTTACCTTCAGCGTTCGGTTTAAAAATTGTATTATTGTCTGTTTTATTCTTCTGCCAATTAATATATCTCTCGTGAAGTAAGATGTTCAGTTCTTCATCAACCGCATTCATAATTGGTGGTTCAATGCTGACGTGTGAACCTGCAGGACTATTTGGTTCCACAGATAGGTCTATGGGTTCGCTGTCGCTGGAACCATCATCAGTTGTTCCGGCGTTTAGTGTGGCTGTGTCTTCTGCGATTTGGCTCTGTGTTTTTTCAAGTTTTTCGTTGCGAATTGGTAGCACTCTGGGCAAAGCATCAGCTGCTTTATTATCTTTCCCTTTGCAGTACTCAATCACATAGTCATATTCCTCGAGCTTATGTCTCCACCTGAGTAGATTCGAGGAAGGATCTTCAACGTTAAAGAGCCAAGTCAGGGCCTGATGATCTGTTCGAATTTTGAACTTGCGTCCATACAAGTACTGTCTCAGGCGCTTTACTGCCCATACAATGGCTAACAGTTCTTTTTCAGTAGTACTGTAATTTTCTTCAGCTTTATTAAGTACCCTGGAGATGTAACAGACTGGGTGTCCATCTTGTGACAAAACTGCACCTAGACCCTTATTCGAAGCATCCGTAGTTAATGTAAACTCTTTTTTATAATCAGGATACCGCAAGACGGGAGAGGAACATAATTCTTTTTTTAGAATCTGGAAGGCTTTTTCACAGTCTTGCGTCCAAGTAAAGTTTACATCGCTTTTTGTTAGTTCCGTTAGGGGCTTGGCCTTGCTGGAAAAATCTTTAATGAACTTCCGATAATAACCGGCAAGTCCCAAAAAGGATTTTACTTCGGTGGGGTTACTGGGTCTCTTGAAATTCGTGACAGCCTCGAGTTTCTTGGGAGTAGGTTTAACTCCATCTTTGGTGATGACGTGTCCCAAGTACTCAAGTTCAGGTCTAAAGTACTCACATTTATCGGGCTGCAGTCTGAGTCCAGTCTGTCTCAGCCTTTCAAAAATGGTGACCAAATTCTGATTATGTTCCTGTAATGTGGATCCAAAAACCACAATATCATCGAGGTACACGAAACAGACTTTGCCAATTAATCCTTTGAACGCAGTATCCATCATGCGTTGGAAGGTGGCAGGGGCATTCTTCAACCCAAATGGCATACGTTCAAATTCGAAGTGTCCTTCTGACGTGGAGAAAGCTGTGTATTTCTTTGAATTTTTTTCCATGGGTATCTGGTGGAATCCGGATGTCAGATCAAAGGCCGAAAAGAATTTCGCCTTTCCCAGATGGTCCAAGATTTCATCAATAACTGGGTGTGGGTAGGCATCTTGATCAGTCTTTTCGTTTAGCTTGCCGAAGTCCACTACAATTCTCCACTTTTTCTTACCTGAAGCATCACTTTTTTTTGGTACAACCCATAATGGAGAATTGTACGGTGAATCGGAATCCCTTATTACATTCTTGGTGTACATTTCCTCAACTTGAGTATTTATTTCCTCCTTATGACACTCCGGGGTTCTGTAGGACCTGTTGTTGATGATTTTTTCATCTTTTATAACAATTTTATGTGCGGCTAAGTTTGTACATGGCACTGGATCTCCTGGAAGCGAAAAAACATCGCGATAATGTACAATAATTTTTTCTATCGAGACTCTATGATCTTCTTCGATGTGGGAGAGTCTGGAATTTTCCCGTAGTAGTGAAATTCGTTTGCAGTACTCTTCTGACGTTACGTATTGAATTCTCTCCTTTGGTTCCTGAATCTTGATGTAATTATATTTGATTTCGCTTGTTGGTATTACTATAGTTTTATGGGAGTGATTCGCAATAGGTACTTGAATTTGTCCTTCCGTGATTCGGTAGATCAAGGCCGGCAAGTAGGGAATTTCTTCTATAATCACGTGTCCATTTTTCTTAATGGTATCAATTGTTACAATTTTTACACTGGATTCAGGGATAAATATGCCATTGTCAATCAGATCATGATTTTGCCCATTTAGTTCTAAATTCCTGTTGGATAGATTAAAATCATATTTGTATAGGAACGGTATTCCGATTATTCCGTCTTCAGGTATAGGAAATTCCTCAGGCACTATACAAAAAAGATGGTCTTTATCAAGGTATTTACAATTAATTACCCGTGTAGATAAATGCCTGTCGTTGCCCATGTAAAATTCTTCATTGCAATTTTCGGTGGGATGTTTCAGGTGCAAAAGATTTTCTCTAATCAAATTAATCGATGATCCGCTGTCGATTAATAATTTTCCCTCTCGTCGTAATCCGCGTAAGTCTGCTCGTATTGAAAACAGTCGTCCGGATATGGCTGATACTCGATCTCGCAGGCCTGTATCTCTTCCTCCTGTTGAGTTTCCTGGTAATCTTTTCTCTCTTCTGCTTCTTTTTCATACGTGCAGTTCACTCTCTGTGGTGGGCGATTGAGGTTTTTGCCTGACTGAAAATTTTTCTTCCGGTAACACTGGTTTTCGGTGTGACCGGGTGACTTACAAAAGCTACACAGTAGTTTCATTCTTTCTGCAAGTGGCATAGACTGATTTGGGGGTTTATTGTTCGAGATACCGGTCGTCTGAGGAAAAGATTTCAACGGCGCATGTTGAGGGAGTCTCCTACCCGCCGGAGGTATAGTGGCTTTTCTAGACTGTTGCTTTTCCCTAAACCATACTTCTGCTTCGAGGGCTTCCTGCTGTGCCTCGTTTAGGCTCGTGGGTTTTAAGGGTCGGACTTGGATTCCTATTTCTTCCCGTAGATTCATGATATATTTTTTATAGCCGATTTTTCCTCGATTTTCAACGCTAGTTTTCTTTCCGTGGCATTCGAGTGTTCTGCTTGTAGGGCATATTGCAATTCATTTAGTTGTTGCCGAAATCTCTGATTATAGCCCTGCACGTTTTCGGTAGCTTGTTGTCTGACATTATCTAATTTTGATCGAGCTAAATCGACGGAGCTATTGGTGCCCAAATTGTTTCTTAAAGCTTCGAACAATTCATCATAATTACTATTGTGCGTGAATCTAATAGCCCTTTTTGCATTTTCTATTATTTTTTCCGCGATAATAAAATCGAGCAATAAATTGGGTTGATTAAATCGCGTTTGGGCTCTTTTCACACTTTTAATGAAATCTTCTACGCCATTATCGTCGCGCTCTTTTAAAGGCTCTATAGTCCTGATTATGTCCTTAGCAGGCGTCGACCCATTTTCTGGATCTTGGACAATGCGACTATCTAACGGAATGTGTTCACGCGTTGGTCTTGCGAAGGGCATCGAACGGACCTGTGTGCTGCTTTCCGGGTTCTGGGTGACGCGATTGTCTATCGAAGTCTGTTCGTGTGGTGGTCTCGTGAGGGACAACGGATGGACCTGTCTTTGTTCGTGTGGCGGAGGGGACCCTGCGTTTGGCTGCTGTGCAGGAAGGGAAGGCGAAGTGTTTTCTGAGGGAGAATGCGGAGGAATGTGCCGTGACGAATCCCTATGCCTATCCTCGTCGTGCGACTCGTCTTCGGTTTCCAGCATATTGCTGTGCTTCGCAAGTTTTTCTATATCTTCTACTCTCTTTCTATTTTCATTGTCCGGAAGTAGAAGTTTTTCTTTCATAATTGACTGGTTTTGATTCATAATCGACTGGTTTCATTCGACTATCTCAAGTTTTTCCAAAATTTTATTAAGGATTTCGGATGGAGGGAGTTGCTCGGCATTTGTAGGATTGATAGGATCAGCCATTGTAGGGATATTAATAGAAGGGTTATCACTTAAATGATCTTCGGAATCGTTACCGCTCTCCTCCGTAGAGTATGAGATTTGACTACGATATGTTTCAAAATCCAGCGTGACTATAAAATTTGATCTAATTTGGCAATTCAAATAAACCTGTGTGTAAAGTACAGGGACGCGCGTGGACCGAAAAATATTACTTCCTCGCCGAGTCGCGGATCACACTTAGTATTACGAAGAAAAAAATACTTCAAATTGAATATTCTTAATCTATTTCGATATTACTTACAGTAATTGCATTTTATAGGTTTTCGGCGGTGGTCTTTGTGTTGTACAGCTAAGTAGTCGTGGGCGTTGGTGTCGGCGTGTAGACAGCAATTCCAATCGGTGCTAGCTTGGCTAGGTGACGTCTCCCCTTTCGAGGACTCTGGACCTCAGGACTACCTCCTAGAATTACTTCGTCCGCTCTAATCGTTGGTTTGCCCTTGTGCCTGTTCGCGGTCAAATTAAATTTTGATGGCGAATATGTGGCAAAACGGAGAATTTAAGCAATATTACTTTATTTTATTTTTTTACGACCGTTTTTAATTCCTGGAAGCTTGGACTTCTTGAAGTTCCAGGGCTTCTTTTAATCCCAACACAGATCTCGTAAGGTCAGTGGGATCCTGGCAGGATCGCCAAAAATGTGACGGCGTGGGGGTTTCACAATAGAATTTTTCTATTGATTAACAATGACTTATGATTTTCCACTTAAACCAATCACTTAATCCACAATATTGGTTAATCACGAAATTCCGGGGGTTTGGGCTCCGTAGAACGAACACGCGGAATAGAGTTTCAATAGTTTATTTTCAAGACACGGTCGGAGTAGAACTGTCGCCCCGAGCCTAGGCGTTACAAGGAGAGGGCTCGCTTAAGGTCTAGTTTAAGGGTAGTGGTGGGACAAAGGCCCATTCAAAATAGTTTGAAGGCGGTGAGGCAGATGCCCGTCTCACATAATTCGAGACAGAGATTAAACCTTATCTGAGATAACTCGCCTTCTACGAATCGAGCTGCTTCCTATTGGTTTTTCAATCTTGCGTCGATTTCATGATCTATCTCGTGAGAGATCTAAACTAACACAGAGAAGACGGGGAACGTCCTTCTCCAACGCTGTGATCCCCTAGGCAGATTTTACGTCATTCGCAGATATTGAAGACGAAGACAGCTTCATTTACATAGGCCGGCGAGAGATGGCGTACGGACCTCGCTTTTGACCGATCTAGTGAGACCGCGCCCTCACATCGCTTTCGACTATACTCTGTTCACAGAGAAACTAACCTACAGCCTAGCGGACAGGTTACAGAACAGGTTAAGAACATACTTAGTCCATGGTCCGAGTAATGTCGTCCCCAAATGGATGTAGCAGTTCTATAACGCTGTTACAGAACCATGTTCTGCCAGAGATCTGTGACGATTCTGGAACAGCGTTATATGTACAAAAATATATTTAGAACAATTTAGGAATAGTGTTACAAAATAACCATGTTCTGTAATAGTGCTGTTACAAATACGTAGCAGTGTTACGATGTAAATTTGTTCTGTAGTCGTTCTGTAACAATTCTAGACCAGCGTTATATGTCAAAAAGTATTTTTAGAACCAGTTAGGAACAGGGTTGCAGAGGATCATTGTTTCGCAATAATGCAGTAACACATATGTGACAGTGTTACGATGTAAATTTGTTCTGTAACAATTCTGGAACAGCGTTATATTTCAAAAAGCATTTTTAGAACAATTTAGGAAGAGGGTTACAAAGGAACATGGTTCTGTAATAGTACCGTAACACATATATGTAACAGTGTTACGATGTAAATTTGTTCTGTAATCGTTCTGTAACAATTCCATAACAGTTTTACAAGGATATGTAAAAAAAAATGTTTTTTGTATTATTGCTGCACTTAGTTTATATTTTAAATGACACAATTCCACGCACGATCCTCTATACATATAATCGCAGGCTTAGACCCGTGGAAAAATCGGACTCGCTGGGGATTCGAACCCAACCTAAACTACCTAACTCGAATGTACCTAGCCGATGCCTTATCCAATTGCGCTATCGAATCGCTTGAAAGTTCATGACAAAATCTTGGCCATGGGTTTTCGCTGAAAAGGCCAGGGCAATCTCACGAATATATTCATTATTTTTTTCATTTCAGACATTGTCTTCTATTGTCGGCGTATTCTTACCCAGTTCAAGTAACTGACTGCGCCCGACCGCACAGTGAGATGAAATAAAAAAACGAGGTTCAAAATAACTTGTAGCTGGCAATTCTTAACCGATTTTGGACTTTTTTTGGAAAAATTCAGCATCAAATTTTGTAGAGATTTATGTGGCCTGATTTTTTATTTTTTGTTTGTTTAAACTCTTATGTTAATGCAAAGTGTGAAGAAAAAGTCGATTTTTTCGTTTTTTTTTTTTTTTTTACCTTCGTTATAAATTTTTTTCTATCACCAGCATTGCCAGAATTTATGCACGGGCGTAGTTGGAAGCAGCAAAAAATTTTGACATTGTGAAGTTAATCGTTACAAACAAATTAACTTAACAAATAGTCTACACTATGGATTCTTCGTATGCAAAGTAAATTTTTGTGTTAAAATTACTTGCTTCTATCGAGAAAATAATACCCAATCATAAAAATTTGGCATCCGATATTTTTTGTTAATTTTTTTTATCAAATTATATAAACAAATGCTCAGTGTATACATTTAAAGGCAGAAAGAAATCGTTTTTTCCTCTAATTTTCCTCAAATTAGGTCGCCAGTGATGTTTAATTTTGAACAATTATCCTCCAATACTTTTTATTAATTTCATAAGCAAATTATATGAACAAATGCCTAGTGTGGACATTTGAAGGAAGAAAAAATCGTTTTTGCTATCAATTTTCTTCAAATTATATCGCCAGTGATATTTAATGATGGAAAATTATCATCCGATATTTTTAATAATTTTATAAGCAACTAATATAAACAACTGCCCAGTGCGGAAATTTAAAAGCAGAAAGAAATTTTCTTCCTAATTTTTCTTAACTGATGTCGCCAGTAAGGTTTGATGATGGAAAATTATTATCCAATATTTTCATTGATTTTGTGACCAAATTATATAAACCAATACCTATTGTGGATGTTTCAAGAAAGAAAACATTCGTTTTTTGGAACTAGCCTCGTAGTATGTAGCCAGTGATGTAATTGTTTGGTAATTGTTGTTTCTGTCAATTTGCGTAATGTAGTTTTCTTACGAATTGTTGAAGATGGAAATATGTACAACAGCAATAAGCATACACTTGCTGTGTATCATAATCCTTGGTAAATTTCTTAAGATTCCATTGATTAGTCGCGGTCAAGTTTTAATTCCTAAGTCTCCAATCTGAAATAAGGAGCCCGAGAGCTTGAGGATCTAGAATACTATCAGAATGCTTCCAGTCCATTGTGGCTTCACTGGCCCTTTGAATATATAATTTGTTTATAAAATTAATATGAAATATCGGATGATAATTTTCCATCACTAAACATCACTGGTGACATAATTTAAGGAAATTTAAGAAAAAAGCTATTTCTTTTGGCCTTTAAATGTTCACGCTGGGCATTTGTTTATAAAATTCATGAAAAATATCTGATGATAGTTTTTCCTCATCAAAAATCACTGGCGACCTAATTTGAGGAAAATTAGGAGAAAAAACGATTTCTTTCTGCCTTTAAATGTCCACACTGGGCATTTGTTTATATAATTTGTTTATTAAAACAATAAGAAACATCGGATGATGATTTTCCATCAATAAACATCAATGACGATAATTTGAGGAAATTTAGAAGAGTTGAGAAAAAATATTGAAAGATAATTGTCCATCATCAAACATCACTGGCGATATAATATGAGGAAAATTAAGGAAAAAAAAAGATTTCTTTCTGCCTTTAATTGTCCACACTAGGCAGTTGACTTAACAATGTCATAATTTTCTTTTGCTGTCAACTACCCCCGTGCATAAAGTCTGGCAATGCTGATCATAGAAAATTTTTTTTAACGAAGATAAACAAAAAAATGAAAAAATCTACTTTTGCTTCACTCTTTGCATCAACATAAAAGTTTAAACAAACAAAAATTGAAAAATAAGGCCAAATAAATCTCTTCAGAATTTAATGCTGAATTCTTCTAAAAAAAAAACCCAAAATCGGTTACGAATTTCCAGCTACAGGTTATTTTGAACCTCGTTTTTTGATCACCGAATTCTATATTTGTCACATATCCTTACAGTAACAGCGTCACAGAACAACGTGACCTTTATGTTCCGTTCTTGGAAGACGTGTTACATTCTAGTGACATAATAGTTCTATCACTCTGTTCTATATTAGTCACATCACAGAATTCTAGAACTGTTACATATCTTTACAATAACAGCGTTGCAGAACAATGTGACCTTCATGTTGCATTCTTGGAACACCTGTGACATTCTAGTGACATAACAGTTCTATCACACTGTTCTATATTAGTTACATAACAGAATTGTTATGGCACACGATTGTAACAATGTTATGTATAAATGTTCCGTTTTTGTTAGGTAACATTTCGAGGACGTGTCCGCTGGGGGACGGACACACTTACGTCCACTTTGCGCCCGCACGCTCCCTGAACGTCATAACAAATTGAGTGCCTGCTTCAATATTGGACACTTTCAATCGGGCTACTCCTTCCTTGACAGTATCTCCGCCCAAATACGTAAAGATGCACGTCTGTAGGTTATTCTGTCGGTGAATAGAGTGTACAGTAATTTCATCATGGCCGCCAGTGGAAACGTGCCGGCGTGTTTATTTCATCATGTTGATGACCTCAACGTCGTCAATCGTGGTTGTTTTTTAACACACAAGCCTCACATCTATACGTGCAACCAAGGTCCTCTTGCTCGTCATCGTGGTAGTTCTGACTCCATTTTGAACTCTCGGACCATGTGCGCTAGTGTTTTAAAAACGCGAACTGACTTCCCGTCACGAGTGTACTCGTGTGTTTCAAAGCTGTCCAGCTCATTGGGGCATATAAAAAATAAGAAACCATAGAAATACGCTATTAATTAGTGTATTGTGTTTTATGTAAATTAAACCTGGGTCTGACGATTCTGACGTTTGTCCCTTGAGAAAGACCTCACCTCCAAATCGAATTTTTCTGGAGTTGAAATCAACAAAATAATAAGTCATTTCAATTCATTAAGAGTGAAGCATCAGTAATTTTTTTTAGCTTCCCAACAACAATAATTATGTTTAAAGAAAATAAATGACTCTAGTTTAATTGTGTTGTTTCCTAGGAGTATAAATTACTGAAACCATCAATTCTTGTTGCTCGCAGGTAGCTATCAAAGGTTTCACAATCAGTTCAGGGCCTCACTAGCAATTTTCTAGTGTTGAAAGGATAAAGTAAGTAACCATTTTTGTATAAGTGGGCAAATGCCACGTTACAGTACTCAAAACAGTCTCCAGAATGACAAATCGTTCCCTTTGTTCAAATCCCAAATTTAATCCTCCAGGTTGAACAACGACTCGTCAGGGCATTCATGAAATCATGAGATTAGGCATAAATTAAAGTATGATTTTCCGCACTGATTACCAAACCTGCGAAATTTTATCATCGCTCAGAACAATGAAAATATCCCCTAAACTTTGACCGAGAAAATGAACTTTTACAAGTCATGTTGGAACTCGCTTGTCAAAGGTTGTATGAAATGAATCATGTACTCACCGTAGCTTAGTGAGTAAGAACACCAAGCAGGTTCTTGTACAAGCAACTACGCATTATTTTCTGCTGCGCCGCATTATCCGCTGATCCCCTACATTAGTTCTTTTAATCCGCCATTGTTATTATTAATTGTACGTTGTATTATTTACTGTAGCTGGTTCTACCGTAGGCATTTTTACATTCTCATTCTAATGAGAAGGTATTGGTTTTATGTAAAATTTGACTTGGTCGGTTTTCATCAAATCTCCACGTTTTGAGACCCCCCGAGCCAGAAAAAAAGGTTTTCACCCAGGTGTCTGTCTGTAGTCTGTCTGTCTGTCTGTAGGCACGATAACTTTCGAAAAAATAATCAGATTGGGTTGTGCTTTGCACACTTCTTTAGGGCCTAAAAAGAAAGGACAAGTTCGTTACCCAAATATTTTGGATAAAAATTCAAAAAGTGAGCACATTTTGAAAATTTTTAAGACCATTTTTTTCAAAATTTAAAACTTCTATGTACGGCTATTCATAGTAGTCCAAAACTTGAACAATTTATCCTAATGACTTTTTCGGATAAAAGGAAAATTACCGGAGTTATAGCATTTTCAAAATTACAAAAAACAAACGTAAACGAACATTTTATGCCGAAAAACGCACGATATGGAAAAAAGTCAGGAGAAGAAAAATGTTTCTTTTTGAACACCCTACAATATTTTCTCAACAACTTTTCGAATTTTTCGAAAAATCCAAATTTTGATCACACAAAAAAATAATGAAAAATCAATAATTTGATTTTGCTGTCAAACTATGCAAGATACGACCAAAAATGAATGGAAAAGAATTATGCACCCAAAAATGATCCCCAAATTTGTCATTATTTACTTTTGATATGATGCGTAGTTTTTATTTTATTCGTAAAAGACGGCATTGGAAATAGTAAAATTAAATTTTTAGACGAATAACACAAGCTACAAGAAAAATGACAGAGACAAAATTTGTTCATCCAAAGAAGAGGTACAAATATGTTATAAAGCGTGTTCTAATAGGATGCGTAGTTTTTGCTTTATTCGTGACTTTTTCATTTCAATCATACCGTGCACAGAACCGAGCGTGAGACGCAAGGTTTAAATGATTTCCAAATCACATATCGAGCGCGAAGCGCGAGTGTCTGGATGAGAATGTGTTCCTTAAGGTCGATAGAACCTTGAGTAAATGAAGTTCCATTTCATTCTAAAATAAAAACAAATTTAACAATCACTTCACATGTAGAGGTTTTGATAATTTGATAATATTTGCAAATAAACTTTTTCGTTCCATCAAAGTCGAACACGAAGTTCAAAAATCTAGAGAAACCGAGCGTAAAGCGCGATGTAAATACGTCCGACCGCGTAGCGCGAGGTGAATATATAATCGAGCGCGAAGCGCGATATAAATATATGATCGAGCGCGAAGCGCGAGATACTACAGTCGCGCGCCCTAGGCACGCTCCAACTCGCCAGCGAAGCGAGCCGCGCGCGAAGCGCGCGATGAGAATGTGCCCGCGAAGCGGGCAGATTTTTTACACCCCATCCAGGCAAGAATCCTCTGTTTGAATTTTAAACCCAGAAAATAAGTGATGACTCATTCTAGGTAAAATGCAGATACGTGACAAAACTTCACTGATAACAGGAGGAGCCAGTGGAATAGGTTTTGTCTATGCACATGAATTACTTCGCCATGATGCAAAAGTAAGTCAATACAAATATAAAAGTACAGAATATTTTCCCGTTAATATTTTTGTAAATCTTGCTTCTTTATCAGACTAAAGAAATGAACAGAAAAAGATTATATCGAATTTGTTAACTTAACCACTTTAGGAGTGATCCAGGACCCCAATGAACTATAACGGACACACGAAATAATAGAAATCTTGATTTGCGTGTTTCTTATTTGTTAGCCGAAATAACATTGATATGCGAGGTTTTTTTCCTTTGCCATACGGAATAACATTTTTATTCAGAAAAATATTCCATTTTGGAAAGAGGATCATGAGTGCATATACAATTTTTTTGTTTAAAGAAGTGTCTTATATTTGTTGAAAGATAATTTTCAAATTGTGCAAACAGTTCTTTATTTGACTCAGGATTGCAGATGACTTTAATATTTGGCAACGTATCATTCGTTTTCTCAGTATTTATCAATCTTGTTTGTCGATGATGAGTTAAAGATTACGATAACAAAATGCATCTTCCAGGCTTATTTCTAACGTCTTTTTATTGGAATATCTTTTTAAACTGTCCATTTAGCTATTGATTAAACCTTACCAAATTGAAGAGAAAATTGGAATGCGTAAGTACTTTCGTTATTTAATATTCAAAAAAATTGGACTGGGACGGAATTAAAAATTAAAATTTGATACGGCTCCATAAGACACATACTAAAATTATAATTTTCTACATTTAATTTCTCCAAAATTTATCCCCTTCGTGGGTTAAAAATTTCCACAGAAAAAACGGTGTCATATTCCTCTATAGTATAGTTAAAGTTTAGTTTCCAAAGTTCGACAGACTGGCCGCGCAATAATAGAGGAAAACTCCTATCATTAAAGTAAACTTTTAAGATCTTACACAGTATATATTCAGTCAATTGATAGGTCGTCTGTTCTGTGGCTCAGATAAGTTTTTTTTCTTCAATTTGAAAAAGAACTACGTTTTTTACTATTTATTTTGAATTACGTTTTACCACATTGAAAGAATTAATCAAATTTCTTTCCTCAGTGCGTTTATATCATGGATCTGGATAATGAGAATGGAAAAGAAGCTGTGCAAAAATTGGAAGCCGAATTCGGCAGAGGCCGTGCTCGATTTTTTCCCTGTGATGTAACGAACTCGGAGCACTTCACTGGTAAAGTTGGTCATAACTTACGTTGAGATATTTGAAAAATTGAAGCGAAGAACTTTGATTTTTGAATTACACATGGAACTCAAGTGATAACTCACAAATGACACACGGCTCCCGTGAAGTAACTTTAATCCGATGGTTGGAACACTAAACTTTTTTCTATTCATTTGGTATTGGGAATGTCTTAAGAACTCTTTATTAGCAATCTCGCTTCATTTTCGAGAAAACTCGATTATTATTTCAATTTTTTTATCTTTAAAACGGGATCTCTTCAAAAACGGCTCAGGTAAAGATTTATTTTCTATCAAAAAATAGTTTGAAGTCATGCCAGATCGAAAATCAAGACAAAAATTTTTGGTAATCGCGCTTTTAGGTTCAAGTCATTTAAATGGAACCCTGGACATAATGCCATATTGCCAAGCATTATACCAAATTGAACATTCTGGTTCAGAATATCTCAAAATATGTATCCTCAGATTTTGATGAAATGAATACTTACAACCCTACATGGCCATATAGAAATTTGTGGGAAGTTTGAGATTTCAAGTTTCTTGTCGAGCTTGGTTCACAATATCTTGAAGTATTTTTAAAATACGCACGACACAGACTCAAAAGCTATATGCTTGCTTTGGGTTGACTTGATAACTTTTGATTGAAAATTTATAACAATGTGCAGGGCGTAGCCAGGGTCTGATATTCTCTGAATTTTCATTTTTAAATTGCAAAATACCTTCAGGGCAATGCTACAATATTTTATTCGGAACTGTGACTGTTTAAACAATTTACACCACTAAAGATGATTAACCTACATCACTAAAAACGACTGGACTAATTTTGAGATTTTGAGCTGGGAGCCAACTTGAAACTCGACTTAGGGGTCGTGCATAAATTACGTAACGCAATTTTCTGAAAATTTTGATCCCTCCACCCCTATGTAACGCTTTTTCCGACTTTTCCCTGTAGTTTTTCACCATTATGTAACACTAAGCTAGACTTCCCTCCCCCAACAAGTTTTCCGTAATTTATGCACGACCTCTTAGCCAGGTCGAAAATAGCCAGCTCGAATCAGATCCAAGTTTCTATTTTCTTTACACGCCCCTGTTCTTAGTCAGCAATGTTTTTTTCTTCACCTTCTGTTTTCTAAAATTTTATTTTTTATCTTTCAGATAATTTCCAGGCCGTGCTTGAAACATGTGGAAAACTGGACATTCTTATTAACAATGCTGGTATCATGGATGATTCACGTTGGGAAGTTATGATCGACTTAAATTTTGTAAGTCTGACGTAGATTATTATTCTATGGTAATTACAATGTGAGGGCGTCCGCATGAAGGGGCTCTCATGGCCGATATGGAGTTACGTATAGGGTCATATATCCCGATAAATTTCGGGAATTTCAAGCTTAAACTGAACCTTTTTTGTTAAAAATGAGACACCAGGGGATTTTTTAGGTGTGAACTTCATAAACCTCTTTTGGGGGAAACGCATCTAATATTGGCGAATGCCATAAGCGCTCGTGTTACACTTGTGACGCCGACCTCAAGTCGTCATTTAAATCAGAAAACAAAATTTGGGTTGCCTTGAAAGTTTGATTTGTTTTGCGCCAGTCGGGCGACTTGCGATCTGAAAGCTGCTGTAAGGGGCGCGGGGGGGGGGGACTGAAGCAACAAGTAATGTTGTGAGACGAAAATTTTGTATTAAGCTACTACTGACATTTATTTAACGGAATTTTACGACCCGAGCCCGTGAATAACAAGAGCTTTTAGCACGGTAAATCGGATCTCGTGAGGTGATCCCGATATTGTTTATGAATATATCGCAGAAGGATGAGAGCACTCGCAGAACACTCTTCATAAACACTATTATACAGTGGCGGCGTAAGGGGGAGGGGCGGTGGGGGTGGTCCGCCCCGGGTACCAACCTTGGTGTCAAGCACCAAGGGGTGCCAATAAGGGGCGATAAGGGGTGACAAAACCAAAGTGCCACACAGCAACCGCCCCAGGTGCCAACCCATGCTACGCCGCCACTGCTATTATAAATCAAGTTGGCGAAGCTATGTTATGATGTTCTACTCTTATTAATAATTTTTATTTTTTCATTTAATTTCATTTAACTTGATAAGCTTGATGAGCAAGATGGCTACCGGTACGTGAGCACGCGTGTTTTTGGTGTCTCACATATTTTCGCAATTTGTGGGTTTTTGTGTACTGGAGTGAACTAGATTGCGTGATGGCTGAGAGAGTTTGCCTTTGATTATTTGTGATTGTTGGGCCTGCTGTTGGTTTTCCAAAGAGAGCAATTTTCCGCTTCCCAATTGGTTCAACATGCTTCACCCATATAATCGAAGTTGAAGGGCGTGTACAGTTCCTCAGTGTTGAAACCCAGTGAAAAGCATAGTGACCTTTGCTTTCTACCACGTGAACTGCGAACTGCGGCATATTATCTCGTACTACACTTTTAACAAGCATTGCCTTCAGCTGATCGACCAGGTAAACCAACTTTGCTTCCAAAATGGCAATTTCTTCAGGAGACAGTCAAAATGATAACCTTCTTGACACAAACGTCATTTGTTCACATGGAAAATGTAGACAGTCTGTCATTTCTGATGTGGCTGGTATTAAATGTACTGAGTGTCCTGCTCGTTATCTTGTAACATGCGCTGCTAACATTAAATCCCTTCCAAATGGCAAATTTCAACGTTGCTGCGGCTGTCGGAGTAGCTCCTCTGCAGAGGAAGATCGCGGGAATGATAATATCATAGGGGTTCTTAAGGCTATGATGAATGTTCTGAGGACAGAACTAGAGAGTGACTACAAAGCAAGCCACACCAATCTAAAACAAGACTTTAACAAAACCGGGGTTGCTGTTGATAGTCCAACTGTCAAAATTGATGCAGTCTCTTCAAAAGTACCATCATAGTACACGCGAGATATCATTATAGACATCATGATCAAAAATAAATGCAGGGAAAAATTCTCTTCAACTTGAAATGTGTACTATCTACATATATTCAATAAATTGCTAACCAGTTTCAAAAAGCGTATAGAAGTTGCATTTCGCACATTCACACACATTTCTGAGCTAAATAATGTCTCCAAAATATCGTTTTTTCTGGTCCTATATAAATAAAGTAAAGTATGATAACAGAATCCCAGGTATAATCTGTTGCAAAAATGAGGAATTTCCATCTCCTCGGGACATTGTGAACAAATTTGCTGAATACTTTCACAGCGTTCGTAATGACTCATCTATATGTACATTCACCACTGACAAATCTAGCAAGAATTTACTTAGAGATTACATTCTAATCACGAAAAGCGACGTTCTGAAAGCAATTAGGAAGATGGCTAATAAGGAAACTGCTGAAACTCATCTAATTCCTGCTTTTGTTCTTAAGGAAGGGGTGAAATCGAGTGCAACCAACTATACAGCCACAGTAATGTCAAATAGTTTCTCAAAAATATTTGAGATTGGCCTCCATGAGATCATAAGTAATATAATTGCTAAGAACATAACGATACACCAACATGGCTTCCTTCCCCGTAAATCCAACTCTACTAGTATGTTGGTTATCCATACAAAATGTAAGGGAGTTGCTTGTTCATTAGGACCAAATTGATGTTATATTTACTGATGTTTTAAAAACGTTCGATACAATGGATCACAATATACTATTACATAAGCTGTATAACATGGAGATTCCGCATAGGCTTTTGCTTCTCGTTATTTCCTACATGACCAAGAGACAGAATATTGTCTTTCTCGTCATTTGTGCCCTCGTCAGGTGTGCCGCAAGTCTCCAATTTTGGACCACTACTATTATTGGTATTAATGAACGATGTCTCACTCTATCTATCATGTTTTCACCTACTGTATGCGAATGATGTAAACCTACATATATGCCCATAGATAGCTCAAACTTTTGACATGCATTACAAGCTCACTTAGACCACTTTTACAATTGATGTAAAAGTAATAATCTTAGCTTAAATCCGTCCAAGTGTAAGACTATCATTTTCGAATAAGAATGTAGTATTACATCATCTTCACATGCATGGCATTTGACCGATCCCAGGCTGGGTCAACTCCTATAGGCAAAAACGGCAACGTAACGAACTAGGGCGCGCGGTCCGAGAGGCAGAAAGGGGTACAGAAATAGTTCACTGCCCGACACAGATGGCGTTCGCGCATTTCTGAAATCGGGGTGCGGAGTGCAGAGGGAGGTAATGCCGCATACATTGCGGCCATATTGCAAAAGTGTTTGACAGTTATTCAAAACAGTTGAAAACAGTGTTGCTGTTTCATGCAACATGCAGTGTCATGCATTTATTTCAAATGAATGCAAATTAAAGCAAGTGAAAAATCTTAAATAAGGATTGAAATTAAAATGAACTATCATTCATCATTTCATGTTATTCATTTGCTTCATTTTGCAGTTATTATCTCCTTTTTACTTAAAATAGTAAAATACTGACGCACACAAGAGCAATATATGCATGTACATGTGCACAAACACATGGACGCTGACTTAGTTTTGCCGCCCGACACAGATAGCGCTAAAAACGGCACCATTTTTCCCCCATGTAGTTGACCCAGCCTGACAGATCCCAAGGGATTAAATATTTGTAACCATCATCTCAGCAACGGAATGATTTCAGCCTTATCTAAAGGACATGACTTTGCAGTATCTCCCTCCAAAATCCCAAAAGGTGAAATTATCAGTTATTTGGAATCCACAATATAGCCTTCCACCTGAAAAAGCGAATGACATATGTCATAATAAATTAAGAAGACTTTAACAACAAAATCATGGACCTTTTAACTGGCGATATATATAAGAAAAACTTAAAAGAAAGACCCCACAAAAACAATAGTCAGAAAAACAAAAACCCTTCTAAAAGATTGAAAACTTGACAGCGAAACAATATCTACATTAATACTTACTAATACCATCTCTCCGAAACTTGACGAACTCCCAAAAATCCACAAAAACAACATTCCACTCAGACCGATCCTCAGCGTAATAAACTCACCAGCTTACAACCTAGCACGCTTTCTCGCCAAAAGACTAAATTCTTTCATAGGAAATTTTATCACGCACATACAAATCTCTTTTGACTTCATCAGAAAGATACAATAGATTTCCATCCAACCCCAAGACATCCTAGTAAGTTTCGAGGTATTATTTCTCTTTAAGAAAGTACCAATCTCTGATACAATCGAAATTATTGAATCCTTTGCAAACTTTCCCTCCAATCTGACACCTTTGATAGAACACTGTCTCACTAATACGCATTGCTCTTCCAATAACCATTTATACGAAACAGTATCAGGAGCAGCAATGGGATCTCTGATCAAACCTGTAATGGACAACATCTTTATGGAAAATCTATACACTAAAATCATTAACGAATCCAAGCTTAGAAAACGTGTAAAGGAACATGAGAGTGAAGTTAGGCTAAAATATTTCACGCAATCAGCACTAGCTGAGTATCATATCGAAACAGGTCATAGCATCTTATTTGACAAAACAACCATCATCGCAAAAACGTACAATATTTTTCCGAGGAAACATGAGAAGCAATCGAAATCTTAAAACACCCTAATAACATCAATAGGGACAATGGGTATAATACCAATACGATTTGGCTTTCCATCCTCCCGGGTTTAAAAAAAGCCTTGATTGGCCAATTAAGTTCGAGCAGTCCCCACCATGGGGGGCTCTGGCCAATCACAGGCATCATAGAGAATACGTATATAAGAAAAACATAACCTGGAACATCAGTTTCAGGTCAGCCCTGAAGAAGTGAACTGCTATGTTGACGAAACGTTGGCAACATTCATAGTTTCGCACAATGGAAACCCGGAAAAGCTTTAAAATTTAACATTCTAATTTATCAGTTTTTCTAATATTTCTGCTGATTGAACGATTTTCGAAAAATATCGAGCATGGGATAGATAGTAGATTACAGCAGCAGCATGTGAGCAGCAACCCTAATGAAAAAGAACTATTGGTAAGTGTTTGATCTAATACTTTTTTCGCGAATACGTACTGGTAATTCAATACTTTATGGCAAAAAAAGTACTGCTTCCTGTACTTACCACTACTTCTTTTTAATGGGGGAAACGATCGTACGATTAGTATTTGCGACCTTACAACAATATCGTTTAATTCCTTCGAGACCAATGGAATCAGGCGTGTATTAAAAAAAAAACACTTATAACGCCGACGATTCATATGAGGTGACTGAACTTCTACTTTCAGAATGTTTGCGGTTCCTTTAGCGCAGCAAATGTTAATTTTGTTGTCATCGTCCATCAATTCAGCTAAATACAATACAGTTTGACTGAGTTCATAAGAACCCGCCAACAATATTTCGAGATTTTTGACGATTTCTCCATTGTTTTTCTTGAACTTCTTGAGCCAAAATATTCTCGGAATCATTAGTTGATTTCAAACGCGATACAATGGACTCGCAATTTTTCACACCGGAATAGAGACGTTTCCCGAATGAAGAGCATGCAATTTAACTATAATAGCCGATTTTCTTGAGAGAAACCAGTCATCCATTTTTCGTAGCAGATGGATTAAACCCTGCTTTATTAACTATTTTTCATATTATGCTAAGTACAGCTTAATCTAATGCTACTCGCCGAGTGACGAAAATTCGTTAGGTTGTTGAAGCAATAAATGGCGTGATTGAAATGAAATATCGACTCCTGCATCATCAAGTAGATAATAATTTACTTCCAAAAATCGGCTCTTATAGTAAAATTGCATGCTTTTTAAATACAAAATTCGGAAAACGTCTCAATTCCGATATGCAAAATTGCGAGTCCATTGTATCGTGTTTGAAATCAACTAATGATTCCGAGAATACTTTGGCTAAAGATATTCAAGAAGAACAATGGAGTAGGCGAAAGATTTCTTTTGAACATATATGTTCGTCGGATATAGGAGATTTTCCGGAAATGACCGTCAACGATCTCGAAATATTGGTCATGTCATATGAATCGTCTGCGTTATAAGTGTTTTGTTGAATACACGCCTCATTCCATTGGTTTTGAAGGAATTGAACGATATTGTTGTGAGTGCGCAAGTGATAATCGTACGATCGGTTCCCTCATAAAAAGAAGTATTGATAAATATAGGAACTAGTACTTTTCCGCAAATAAGTATTGGATTACCAATACTTATTCGCGAAAAAAGTATTAGATCCAATACTTACCAATACTTATTTTTCACAAAGGTTGCTGCTCACATGCTGCTGCTGTAATTTACAACCTATCTCATGCTCGATATTAGTCGAAAATCGTTCGACCAAAAAAATATTGAGCAAACTATTTGCACAACATAAAATGGTGCCCGTAATTAATGATGATAGCGACGACGATTAATCCAAAACTTGTAGAAAATTTTCGTTTGACACACTAATTAAAACATTCAAAAACATTAAAAAATATAGCATGTGATCATAAGGAATATTAAGCATTTCAATATTAATCGATGATATCTGCCATCTGTTAAATTTTTTATTGAAAAAAAGTACCGTCCACATGAAATAAAAATCTGAAAAAATTCTAAAAGTTAGCACATGAGATTACTTCATTTATGAAAAATTTGCAACAATAATCAAAAAATTTTAGACAACAAAATTTGTCGAAGATTTGATTTTCTCTCAAAAATTTGAATTTCCGGCCAAAACGCTGAAAATTTTTTTTCGTGTATTCCAATTATTTGTTTTGTATTCATTTTCTTCAGATTTTTCTATTACACGAATGTGTTAAAATAAAATGAAGACCATAAAACTAGAAAAGGGCTAATTGAAAATGCCTAATGGGCTAGCTCCTTTTTTCTGTAACTCAAAAACCCTCCTCATACTGAATTTCATGAAAATATACCAATGTAATATTATTTTCCAAATTTTAGGTCTTTCTGCGTTTTCGAATGTTCACCCAAAATTCGTGTTTTGATACTCGATTAGCAACCAGGCAATGACTTCCATGAAACTCGAAAAATATAATGAAATTTTGAAAATTAAGGTGGCTTATTAGAATGATTGAATTTATACCCCAAATCTTATTCGTTGAATCAATTCGATACCCTTTAGTTGAATGGAAGCTTCTAATGTGTCCCCTAAGGGTTTACATTTTTCTTGTATCTCTTCCCTATTCCTTCAAACACCCCCCACACACGTACTTGGTGGTGAGAGGGGGACCTACAGTTTTAAGGTGGGTTCTGAACCACCAAGAGCAACAGCCTTAAGTACTTAGAGAACCTTTTCCTCTAGAGGTACCGGTCCCACGACTCTCCGGAGGTGAACAACTCCCTTGCTAGGCAAGTGTTCACCGCATGGGCCACCGAGGCTCTTCGAGAGTGCGAGGCGGGAATCGAACCCGCAAGCCGACGGAGTGGGTCCAAAGCCTATGCCTCAACCTCCACGACCATCGTCCTACTTGATACCCTTTAGTTCCGAGTCTGCTAAAAATCAGCGAATTTATTGAATTTAAAAAGAATTTGTATCGCTGTTTTGAATTGTTGAACTTCAATCAATTCTAGAATTTTGGCCACAATATTTGTTCCGGAACAAGATTTTGGTTCCGGTTTTGTTCCGGCTAGAGTGTGGATCCTTTCCGGAACGAAACGAGCAATAGTACAGTTCCATTCCGGAACCGCTTACGGAACGAGTCCAGAACCATTCGTAAAGAGAACCGGATCCGGAACAGTGGAGGTTTCGTTACGGATTCACAACGCTGCTTTTCAGTTTCTTCTGAGACATGCCAAGATAGTTTAATAGTTCTACGTTTAAAAAACTTCAATATTATAATATCATAATACGAGGGACAATCAAATATAAATCGAATTTGTTGTATAACTTTTTCTTGAATGAAAATGTTTACAAAGTACAAAATTATTATTTTCTACATTAATTCCATTTCAACTGAGGCAATTTTGTTACCGGATTGGTAACGTCTGAATTTCATTATCACATAAAGAAGGTGGTTTGGTCTGAAGCCATTTGCGAGGGAAGTGTTCTACCTCCTCATCGGTGTTGAAACGCTGACCTCCCAGCGCCTCTTTCAGAGGTCCAAACTAATAGTGGTCACTGGATGAGAGATCAAGGATATAGGCAGGATGTTTGAGAAAATTCCAGTGCAGTTCCTGCACTTTTGCTTGAGTTATACTGGCAGTATGAGGCCTAGCGTACTGCGGATGGTGGTCCCCCGTCTTTAAAAAAATCGTTGCGAGCACCCATTTTTCACGCCGCACGTGACGCTCGTTCTAGACCGCCGCGTATGAGGCGTGTTCTGTACGTTTTCACGCTCCTGTATAATTTTTTTGTTTACGACGCAAGCGCGTAAGTCTTCGATAATGTTTTACTAACAAACTACTGTTTCATCTTACGCACAATTTCACTAGGCTTCATGCGTTCTTTTCACAAAAATTTTATCATGATGCATTGTGCAACAGACACTGGTACTTCTTTCTCACGTAGCACGCAAGCTCCTAAACAAAAGAAAAGGGAGAGGCCTACGCAAGTACTAAGCAAGTCTGCAATTACCCCGCTTCAGCCACCAATTGATCCTAAACCAATACGATCGGTTATGTAACACTGCGGAAAAAATTCCGGTTGACATATGACTACCCTACGTATGTTACATATGAATGTTATAATATTAATATTATTAATTTAATATTTTAAAAGAATTTTTAATTGAAAAATTAGTTTGATCGTGAATTAAGCATTTTATTTTACATTAGAAATCCCTAATCAGAGGAAGCCTTTTAGCCATGGATCATATGGGAAAACACAAAGGTGGCAATGGCGGAACTATAGTGAATGTCTCTTCGATCGTTGGTTTGACACCAACTTCTTTCTTTTCTATATATTCCGGAACGAAGCATGCTGTCATCGGTTTCAGTCTTGGTCTTAAGGTGTGTATTATCTGAAAAGAATCACTTGAAGAATAAAATTTATATCAAACACTTTTTCAAAATAATTTTCATTTCGATGATAGGAGAAAGGTAAGGATTATGTATTAATCAATAACTTCTTTTGAAATTCAGCCTATTCTTCATTCATTCACGTAATTCTGTTATCAATTTCAATACATTCTTGTGGAGATCGGGTTATCGCACGTCTGGTCCCATGAACCTTTTTCTACCCCTATTTTTCAATGTGATTCTCTGCCTATATTTCTCAGTTCCTTCAATCCCAGCCTCCCCCTCGTCTATCTAAGTCAATCTTCCATTTTCTCTTTTTCACGATATCTATACTTTACGAATGATAATACTCAGTAAATGAAATGACTATTCAAAATGCTTAGCAGTGATTGGAAAAAGATGAATTTATAATAACAGGGTGCCCATGAGTTCCCTCTTCATCTTTTCCCTGTGTTTTCCCTTAGTTTTCCCTGTCTTTTACTGCTTTTCCCTGTCTCTTTTAGAGCCCATTTTTCACAATGTTAATGGTAAATCATGATATTTTGAGTGATGAAAACAAAATTTTGGTTAATATTTTAGGAAGGGAAGGCATCTGGATGAATAACAGTACAAATATATAGCCGAAAAACAATGTTGTCAGCAGTGCACGCAGTCCGCCGCTACACGCTACTGCAATTCCCCACTCCTTCCTCACACTGCATGGCTTTCGTCTCTCCGCCTGCAGGCACGCGCGCGCACACATACACACACCACCAACGGGCGCCTCGCAGGAGGAAACAATGCAAGAGTATATAAGCACTTTATTCTGCAAGAATTAAGAACATAATTCGTTCTCTTTGAACTAAGGGTTCGGAGCTTACTCAAGTTCTGAAAATTATTGCTGCTGGCTGAAGACGGAGAAAAATGCGGATTCAGGAACAAGTTTCGAGGACCGGAAATTTAAACGTAAATCCCAAAAATCTTGGATCGTGTTCAGAAATTCAGGACTGAGAACTATAATATAGAAATCGGGATCCACGATGAATGTTTCGAGCCTCTTTCTCGACTGAGTCGGGACTGATTCCTAAACTTTAGGCAGCCACTACAGGCTACCAGTGTGCGCAGCACTCAGCACTCTCCTTCTGGACAGAGCGCTGGGCGCACAGTACTCTTCTAATAAAATTCATTCTGGAGCCGATTTGTTCGAAATAGAGGACTTAGTTCCTATTTTTCGAGTTACATTTTTCTCCGTGAAGATGGAGCTAAGAAACAACTCATAGCTCAACGGTTGTCGATTTTCCCTGTGTTTTCCCTGTGACTTCCTCATAAAAAAATCCCTGTGTTTTCCCTGTTTTTCCAGAAAGTGGGCACCCTGGAATAGGTGCTCAGACGGTAGAAGAAGCTAAGGCAACTTCCGCACTCGTTTGCTTCGGGGCCAGCAACCGCAAAGAGCGACATTACGGAGGAAAAACCCGCTATTTTGCTCCATAAGTATAATAAGAACAAGAGACGAGCGCGACTCGAAGCATTTCTAATAAAACTGGCTGTGGGTTCAAGCTACGTCGAGCTTCTGAAAACATCCAGAAAATAGTGAAGCCGGACGCCTTCGGTGTAAAAATGAAAGATGTAATGAAAACGAGGAACGCTGCCGTCCTCATCGAGGTGGGCAAAAAAACAGAGGTCGATGTAAAACTGAGCCCTATCATCAGGAAAGCTGTCGGGAACAGGGTGAACGGACGACCGCTTGTTCCAAGCACGTTAGGTCCCGGTTAAAAATATTTGGTCTTGATTTTGTCTTGGGTAAAGACCAATCCAAGACAATTCCAAGTCATTCGTTATGTCTAGCTCGTGAGACGGAACCAGACTATTCTTGATGTCTTAGGACGAATGTTTTTGACTTGAAGGCAAAAATTTATGCCTCTGAGGGTCATCACTAATCCGCTTCAAACTTTATAGAATGTTTACATTATTTATCTTCATGGTATTTATTGTTTATGTCTTAATAATTTCATTCATATGCAATAGTTATGTTGTTTGGATGGCGAATCTAAAAATGTTGTCCATTTTTTCCTATCTCCAACAGTTCACTAGATACTTCTAGAAAATGACAGTTTTAATCTTTTCATCAAAAATTTTATATGCCTGCAGTTGTAGAGACAGAGAGGTTCCGAATTTCTTATTTAAAAATTATTGATTACAAAATTACAAGTTTTATCGGTTGTAAAATTTTAATCCTCAGCAGATGTCAACTGCTTGGTCCTCACCTAGCTACCTGATTCCTGGAAATGGCAGGCTCTGCCGGAGGGGTCCATAGTTTATAGAGGCCGGAGTATAATGGACGATAAAATTTACAAACTAAAACTTCTTTACTTTTGACCCTGGCAAATGTTAAAGCCACAAACTGGCAATATAATTTTCTTTAAGAGCAATTCGTTATATTTATCAGGACTTACACTTCTTGTTTTGAAACAAGTCAACCTGGTCTTGTCTTGGCTCAGTCAACAGTTATAAATGCAAGAAAAGTCTGTATATCTCCAATGTTTAGCTGGTGAGACGGAACCAGACATCATGGTCCTAAAGACATATTGAAGACATTCAAGACAAAATCAAGACCAAATGTTTTTACCCGGGGTATCCTGCAATGTTGGAAAGAAGGTGGAGGCTGTTAGGTGCTATCGCTCTCATAGATATGGTGACCTGGCAGCGACCTCTCAGAGATTCAAAGCGCTGGGTGTGCTAGAGTAATAGTCCGAAGGTCGAAACAAACTATTAAAAAGGTTCGAACCCTTATATCTGCTTTTGGATAGCAGTTAGGAGGTGCGCTTCGTGCGAGGAAGCTGTATCAGTTACGGAGCTAGAATGTAAGCGTTGTGTTCAAAATAAATGAAAATTTTTTTAAATCATACGATCCGGGAACAAGTAGAGAAACCTTTAGAGTTAAGTAGAGTTATACGTCTACTTTCGATTCTATGTCTTTATTTAGACTTGAGATTCGTGATCAACGACTCCGAAAACTTCCGAATAGTGAGTTTCAACTCGATTGGAGAAAGTTTCATCGTCTTTGCCAGCTTCAAATATTTGTCTCCATTGTGCGGTAGAAGCCACCAAGTGAGCCTATCAGGCATTTTCACTTTCTCTACAAAAAAAAAAAAAAAAAAAAAATTGATTAGCATTTCGAACTCGAAAGTTCATTGCCTCACTACCCGATTCGGGTAGTGTTTCTAGGTGGATAAATACTACCAGTGTGGGTCCACCACACCCACGACGGGTCAACAACACGCAGTATTCCCCGAACGGTCACCCATCCAAGTACTAACCGCGCCCAACACTGCTTAACTTCAGTGATCTAACGGGAAATGGTGTTTTCAGCGTGGTATCGCCACGTATCTCTACAAACAAACAAAAATGGTATCAAAGTAGCCTCACCAGTTCAATGATTACCATGCATTCTCACTTTCTCTACAAACAAACAAAAAACAAACAAAAAACAAACAAAAATTGTATCAAAGTAGCCTCACCAGTTCAATGATTGTTTCGTCAACCTCAATAGTGAAGTGCTCCAAAAACTTTATTTGCTGGGTAAGAGAAATCATCTCGATCTTTTTAGCAGTCAGCTCGAGTTACTGTTCTGCCAGAACAACCAACCAATGCAACTCCTCGCTTAACCTTCCTTTTTGACGATGATACTTGCAGCAATTTCGTCCGTCTGAAGTACCAAACGAACGTGCTCTGGTATTTTCGTCGCTTAATGGGATCATGGACGACGTTCCGAAAGGCAAGGCCTTCTGCTGAGCATTATGCTATTACAGATGTTTGGTTCTTCGTATCTTCTTCCTGCTATGCAGATAACCATTTAATATACACCTGATGCAAAGCGGTGCCCAACACCTCTCTTCTAGCGTTTTCATTATGTCTGTCCAATCCATCGAGTTGGAAAAGTGGCACGCCCTCTTCAACGCCGCTAATCGGAAGCAGGTGCCATTCAAGAAAATCGCGCACGCTTCCGGTGAAATCGCGATAATGTCTCGGCTGTAACCACGTCATACGACCATGATCTATGTGTCCTCATTCACTTCTTTCAATACAAATGTCTGCAATGGACTCAATGCGATGATTTAGCAGTAGTATCATGCATCCTGAGGATACGGAGCGACTTAACAACGATCGCCGTCTGCACCTTTCCCGCAAGTGTTTTACCATTTTGCTCACACGCAGGGATGCTTTCAAACTATCAACCAATGAAAGCTTGTAATCTCCAAGAGCACCGCTGATCATGACGACTAGCTTAACCAAATATTCTGTGTATAATTATCGCTACTCCTTCATAAGAACTTTATACCTCTCTTTCTTTTCAATCTCTTTAAGTGTGATGTTCTCATCGACTGGTGCCAGAAATTCGATAACGAACATCGTTCGTCTCTCAAAGTCAAGGAGAACTACGTCAGGCCTCGAGTGCGTGATGGAAACAATTGTCGAGAACATGCAGTTGCAGTATATTCGGTATTTCCATTTTTCGACAATTGACTGTATTTTTCTGGGAAAGTTTGTTGTAGCAGTATCAGGGCTAATGCCGTAAGAGTGACAGATGTGGTATTAAAGCACTCTTTGTGTTACATTCTGCATGGTACGCTCTGCAGCTATCATCCGGAATGTCTTGGCTCAAAATAAAACCTTTTATTCCTGACTCCGATCCGGCTGATTTGAGAAAACCAAACACTACCTCGAACGACATTACCTGATCCTTTACATTTTTGTGGAAGATACCGTGTATCCTCTTGTCAAGGAAGTTTTTCTGATGTTCTTTTTTTATCCGGGCTTTCAGAATCAAGTACTCTAGATGGATAATGTTTTATGCATTTTGCTCACCCCCGATATTGAAGTCAGGGCATGTGTTTCAGTGGCGTCCTCCACTTCGTTGTACGGAAACGCTTCTTTGTCCACATCTTTATTTTTCCGGATCATTTTAAGAAAAGGATCTCGTCCATTTGCGACTATATGTGCTGTGCCCAGAATGATTCTGCTGTCAAGATATTTGAATTCAGTATTCTGCGACCACCTTCACGCACAGTGGGCTGGATTACATAAGGAATAGGCAAAATTAGACAAATGCCGGAAGTGACTATTTGCGTTACTAAAATGCATACGACTTTTGTGTAAATAGATGAATTTACGGTTTTGAAGTAAGTTATTTAAAATATTGACTCAGAATGGTTTACTAACAAAATGGCGGACCGGAAGTGACTATTTGCGTTACTAAAATGCATCTTATTTGTGTAAAAAAACGGTAAATTTACGGTTTTGAAGAGTCTTATTTGAAATCTCAAATCAAATTTTTTTAAAGCAAAATGGTGGACCCGAAGTGACAATTCGCGTTACTAAAATGCATCTGATTTTTGTGAAAACCGGTTAATTGACGGTTTTGAAGAGACTTGTGTTACGTCTGAAATCAAATTTTTTCAAAACAAAATGGCGGTCCGGAAGCGACTATTTACGTTGCTAAAATTTATCCGCCCTTACGAACATCGGACAAATGTTTGGTTTTGAGATTACTGTTTTGAAATCTCGAAACAAAACTTCGAAAAAAAGTGGCGGACCGTAAGTATTCTATTACACTACTCACAAGCAACTTTTTTATTAGAAATTGATATTTGGGTGTTTCCGAAGTTATTTATTCAACACAATGAATAAGAATTTTGAAAAAAGAAATGGTTTATCTGATGTGAACGTAACATTGAAGATAATTTCAGAAATATCAGTTATAATGTATTCAATATGAATTTTATTCCTTATACAATCAAAACAACAATAACAAATGATGAATTAGGATTTCTATCTTGGTCGGCAGAAGAAGTAGCGGATTCTGATTTGTCAGAATCAGAATTTTTTAGAACCCATTTATTTTTTCAGAACCCCTTTTGACCACTTTTATGGGTAGTGACTGTAATGGTAAGATACTACCGCGGCCAGGCTGAACAGCGCACAGCAGTAGTAATCAGCGTTTCTATTGCTACTGATTTATCAGAAGATGTACTGACATTAAGTTTGGCTCGCGACAAAACATCGTTGCTACTTATAAATTTCTTTGCCTTGAAATAAGTTTGTAACTAAAGAAAAATAAGATTTCATTTCACGTAATTTTTCTTTAATATAATGGAATTCTATTATAATTATGTATGTTGATTATTAATAAAAATTAATTCATAAATTTTTCCACAATTTCCTAATTTTTTTCTAGTCTTCTGACAAAAAGCTTCTGACTCTTTGCGATTTCGAACCTTAGTAACATTTTAAATACTTTGCAATGTACAAAATTCTGTGATCTCCTGAGATCAGAACTACTTTTGTACTTCTTTTTAGGTTATTAAATTTATACGATTGCCTGAAATGCACACATCCAACCCTCTTTCAAACAGACAATGTACAAAGTTTTAAAAAGAAATTCATACAAAAGTAATCTAAATACCTTCAAAATTGTTGGCCATTAAACCACTTTGAAATCGGTAGCGTGAAACAAAAAATATTTGACTTGATGCGAGTCGAATATTTCGATTGACGAAATCGTTGCGCAACTCACTCGAAAAAGGTTAGGTTCGGACTGTCGCCAGTTGAACAGTTCGAAGGCTAGAAACCGGTTCTTCTAGAATGAAGTGTATGAACACCTATTGTATGAAATTAAATACATAAAAATCAAAATTTTGCAAATTCATTTTTGGGGTTTTGTCGATTCTTTTTTGTAATCCAGCCCACCGTGTGATGACGTGAGATGTAAAGTCGCCGAACGATCGACTCAAAGAGCAAGCTTTTGTTCATGTGCATAACCTTTTGTGATCCGTTGTCGAGGGATCTGAGCTTGTACTTTGTCCATGAACACAGAAAAAACTTAGGGTAAATAGTGTTGCAGGTAATTTCGTATTTTTACCTGTTCGTATTGGTAAAACACAAATATTACCTTCGATGGGCAGAAACTGTCTTTTGTTCTCATGAAAGTTCTCACCACCGTCTTAAAAATTGGAAAGCCACTAGCTTTGAATAGCTAAAGTGAAGTTAGCTGATGGTTGGTGTAACAGGCAAATCGGATAAGTGCGGCTTCATGAAGGCTGTTTTGCTGAATCGTAAGAATTGTCAAAAGTTCAATATGAAATTTACAAGGCCTTCAGGGTAAACAATGAGAATTAATCCCGAACGTAGGTACACGCAGAATAATACCCTAGATGTGCGGGTGAAGTTTACCCACATGGGGTAATTTTTGTTGCAGGTAATCTTTACCACGAAGTCCGGGTAAAGTTTACACTTAGTTTTTTCTGTGAAACCACTCCAAATAAATAGAGTACTACCCAAATGGCAAGCATGTTCGTTGGAGATACTTTGTTTTTCGCCGACAGTTCGGAGGGCCAAATACGATGTTTTTCAGTTGAAATAGTAAATCTGATTTTCTAACAGAGCACCAATTTCTCTATGTACCTCACTATACGTGGATGAACCTTTCACAATACAGCGACGAATCGTAATTGTTATCATAGTTTCAACAATGTGCGACTGATTCTTACTGATGTGGATTTATGTTTCCATGATGTAAAAAACTGATATTATATTTTCAAAAAAAAAAAAAAAAGATTTTCATCTTCGATGTAATGAAACTCGTTCAAGGTACTTGGCATCACATAGACATCCGTATTTAAAGCAATATTTGTCTGGCCTACTAAGCATCAACTGAAGGAATGGGCAAGAGCATTTACAGACATACAGTTGTTCATATGTGGTCATATACTGAGAAAACTTAAAGCATGCACCATAGTTCTTCATAAATTATTCAAATTCACCGAAGCTATACAAAATTGGTCAGAAATTTTTCTTTGAGCTCTTATGGCACGATTGGCGCGCGGTTATGTCCTGCTGATCAGAATTCCACCACCACTTGACGCAAATGAGCTTTATATTCGAAGAAAGTACCTTATTTATTCACTAAACTTTTTGATTCGCAATTCTCATTGAATGAAACAGGAAAAAATTAGGGAGGTACTTGAGTTCTACAAATTTAAACTAATTACTTATTGAATGATTCTCAAACAAAATAAGGGTAGAACAGTCATAGACTATCTTTCAAATCTGTATAAAGGTTGTAGCATGTGCTATCCGGCGAATATTTGAGTATATATGTGTTTTATTTTGCGCGAAGATGAAAAAAGTGTACGGGTTAACATGAGCCACGTGCTAGTTGAAGGTATACATAATGTATTTTGGCAATAATATTCAACGCTTTGAGATGAAACCTCAGCTGTACATTTCTCTCAGGAAATTACTAAAATTCACGAAAGCGATTCTGTCTGTGTCCAATAGTTCAGGAATAGTAACAACTAGAAGAAGCAAATAGGTAAAAATGACCCACTTTGTCTTTTTAGTGTTAAGCTTTCCAAGAGACAGATAATAAGTCAATGCAATGGGAGTTTGGATGGAAACTTTTCCCGTCCTCAATCCAGTTTATTGAGTGGCAGCGATGGTGGGATGCTGCAGCTTTGCAGAAACACCTATCGATGAGCAGCTTCTTCCGACATACTGCCACGCTTTTCTTTAAAGCGCGTGGTTTGTACACCTCTCGCCGTACAGTTCCGATTTTCCGAACAATTATATCATTTAGGGTAGCTGTGAAGATATTGCGTAGCATGTTCAAACAAGTTATTTGGCTGTAATTCTTATGGTCAGACAACTTACCATTCCTTGTGAGAAGTAACGTGCGTCCTTCCACTAACGACATCGAAACAGTCTTTTCCGACTTTATATATGAGGTGAGAATGCGCACCAGATCCTGGTAAGTTGAAGAAAACTCAATTCGCCAAAAGCTCTTAATACCCCGTGGTCCCGTAGCGGAATAGTATTTAATGTCTCTTAATACTTTTTTACCTATCCGGTAGTGATAGATGCACATCTCTCCTCATGTGGACTTCGTAGACTTCTCTCCAAAATGCCTCTGTTGCCTCTGGTTTGGCCAAGTGGGCGACAGTAACCAGAGGGTCTCGTAAGAGTCGAGGTGGGTCAGAGAAAAACTGTTCATTTCCTATGACCCAACGCTTCCTTAGCTCTAGACTTCTCCTAGAATCAGGTAGTACCCGTATTCTGTGAGCAAAATGCTGCCTAATGGTCGTTAGTTTTGAATGGTTGAGTGTCTGATGACGGATCCGTAGATCGCGCGCAAACTGTCGGACTCTGCAAGTGAACTTCCTGCCGGATGTTATGCGGTCAATAATACACTGAATGTGGAACGCGTACTATATTGTCCAACTTTTCTGTGTGCTGAGTTGATGCATTCGTCTTTTGGTTTTATGACCATCGGTTGGTTTTGTTCCATGGTTTGCATCCTTTAAAGTTCTGGCTGCAGCAAACACACCACAATTGATGGTCTAAAGATCGGACTATTCGAAAAAATCTCCACAAAGCGCGTCATCCAGGTCGGCCTGATTTTCGGGCTTGAGAGAAGCCTGGATGTTGACGTTTGTCCTGGCCCTAAAGCATCGCTCTTCCTCTATTAGATGCCTCCCGCGGTTGGCCTCAGTGTCGCCTCTCTTTCTTTGCTGCCGGCTTGTTCGGACTGCGATAGAATAGGTGCTACGCTAACATATCCCTCTTTTTCGGAGGCATTACGGACGGTTTCACAGCATTTGATGCGAAAATTGCGAGAGTTCTGGGTGTTTCTCATAACAAAGAGCATGAAGTCGCACCATGTAACCTTTTCGCTCAGGGGCCATACTGGTATCATTGCACTCCAGCGAGTCGTCCATCAGTCCATTCATCTACTTCAAAGTGCTGAGATTTTACTGATTCGTCCTTTTGTCTCTGTCTTGATTGGCTGCCCCAACTCTAGGTTTGTCGGCATTGTTGCCCGACCCATACTCGGGAGTACTGCACATTCGATTGTTTTGAACTACACTTACTACTATGTTTGGTGTTATAATTGTTGTTCCCACGAGCGGCTTTGGGAGATCGTCTGCTTTTCCAGAGGCACCTGTTGAGGCACGCTTTTCCTCGTACCAGGCAGCCTTCGGCACGGTTGCTTACGCCTTTTGTCGGGTGTATTTCCATCGTAACCATCCCTCGCCCATTGACCGCGACTGTTTATTATATATAGCTCGCTATTCCTCGTACCAGGCAGACTACAGCACGCACGCTTACGCCTGTACTAGGCAGCCTTC
>CAKNXH010057702.1:58511-71400 GCA_932178445.1 Andricus quercusramuli
ATAGTAAGGAATCATTCATACTGAGAAAAATCAACATCACTTCTGAACAGGGTAGTTTGCATTTTTTATTTGTTTATAACAAATTATAAATAAATAAACTTCCTCTGACCCACCGACAAGCATTCTCAAATTGTGTATTAGCTGATTTAATGTAATTCTGAATGAACTTGAATGCGTTGAAAAAATGGTAGACTTGCAAACTAGTCTGTGGACTACTAAAGGATTGCGTCTGAGCACGAGCATTAGGACTGCCTTCACATCGGGGCCTATATCTCGGAAACTATTCACTGGACCATTTTTTTGCTTAGAATCTTTTTTGAAGCCAAAAAGTCAAGCTTTCTTTTGAGAGTATTTAAAAAAAAAATACCCCAAATTGCTAAAAAAGTTAAATAAATACTTAAATTGTTTAAAAAATGCTTAAAACGTTTTTCGTTTTTTTCGTTAATAAAGTATAATAAAAGAGTAAGAAATATCCTTTCGAAAACCCTCATAAAAAATTTGAATCGATAAAATAGAAAGGAAGTTACAAGCTTTTGAAAATACCCGTGCAGGCGTTGGGGTTGAAAATGTCACCCCCATCACCTGGAGAGGGGTGGTTTTTGTGGTCTATAAATTTGCCGATTAAGTACTATTGGGTAGGTGAACATATTCCCTGAATTTGAAGAAAATCAAAGAACATGACTTTTAAAGTTGGTGCAGTTGAGAAATAATGCCCCAGATATAGGATTTTCAGGTTGCTGATTTCAAATCCGAAGTCAAAATATCAAGATTCCAAGTAGCGGATCTAATGTGTCATGCTCCCAGCTGAAAAATCTTGTGCAGGAACCTCGGAGGATCTTGCACATTTTCCTGTACACGAAACTGCACACAAAACTGTCCAGGTAATCTTGACGGTTCCTGTGCAGGAATTTGGCGAAGGAAACTGTACATGATCCTGCAAAGGAACCTGCACCGATAAAGGAACCTTTGCAGAGATGCAGAGTATTTGGATCTTCATTGTTTGGTTTTTGATATTTTCTATGGGGATTTACATGTCCTGATCAGATATCAAATCCTGACGTGGCAATCTATTCTCAATAACGTAAGTCCCTTTTATCCCAATTCGATGCAATGGAATCGAAAAAAGCTCAGCAGTCTTATTAAACATGTACTGCAGGTGCACTACAACTTGCATTTCCGATGACTTGCAATTAGGAGGCTCGCATGCACTCATTGGTTCCTGAATCTTAATATTGCTTGGATAAATAACACTATTTCGCGATTTACTATCTTGTGCTAAAGATGTATAACTTTTTTTACTGAAGGCTTACTCTAAGTAGAAAGCTGAGGCTGATTCAGGTATATACGTAATTTGCTTCGTTTCGTCAGAAATATTTGAATCTTTATTGGAGCTACTGTCTCTGTCAACCGAGTTTCTTCTGCCGATTTCAACGGCTATTTCAATAACACGGACCCTTTTCTCGGCATGCTACTTGCTCTCCAGACATCTTTTATTTGTACAGTATTTTTTCCAGTAATAACACCTTTGTTACTTATCCTACATGGACTACCCAGTTTCTTATAATCACCACTTTTTTCAATCTTCCTAATAAAATTTATTTATATACTAAGCCAGATTAATTTTAATTTCATTGTAATTGAGTGTATACGCCCTTCTCATCGAAAAAGAATTTACGGTTAAAGTTCTTTGAAGAAATTAGTATAATTTAAATTATTTAAAATTTTATTTTATGAAAAGTAAGCATAAATAGTGTGACAAGCATCAAGTCAAAGTTTGAAAAGTAACTTATCTTAGTTACTTCATGCTCAAATGAGCATGTGTATAAGTGTGTGTGTATCTAGATTGGGATCAATAACAATACTTGGTTTTTTAATCTAATTTAACTTAAAATGAAATATCTTTGCATTAACACTGCCAAACAGAAATAACTCTCGATATGTGTCAACTTAAAACATTGTTTATTTAGTTGAGGAAACTGTTGCTACGCCATTATGGTTGCCATGGTTCAAAATAAATTACAATTCTTTCTTAAGTTGGATGACTTTTCCATCCAATGATTTTCTGAAAAAACTAGTACCCATTAAACACATTCAAGGAGTTATTGTTACTCGTTATTATGCAATCGTATAACAAATTTTAATTAAGGAAGTAAAAATTAAAAACACTTCTCTGTTTATTATTGGACTCTACATATGTCGCGTAATATTAGGCACCAGATTGACACAGTATTGTCCCCATGTCTCTCTTGATCTGCAATCTGCATTCTGCATTCTATACGCATCGGGTCAGATTTTAAGAATTATAATTAAAAATCAAAAAATTGAAATGCCTTTTGTCAGTCGCATATTGGATTTTCTACAACTGAAGGCCTGTAGCAGGAATCGAATGTTTTTTTTCGACAGTCCATCGGCGGATCCATCGAATCAAATACACTGATTCGGACGATAGCACGCATCGAATGTCGGTTTTTCGCCATTCGAAGCGCGTCCAGTGTTGGTTCGAAATGAAATCGAATTTGTTATCACATGCGTAATACCACTGATACCCGAAAAACCCCTGTGTAGCAATTTCTAGTCAAATTAGTTTTATTTTCACAACTGGGATTCCCATATTGAATTTTCATATTTCTACTTCGGACTTGAAATCAGCGATCAGAAGAACACCCGTGTAGCAATTTTTGGTCAAACAGGCTTCTTCGACAATGAAGATTTGCCATATTTGATTCGCCATTTTGAAATTTAAAATTTTTATTTCGGATATGAAAACAGCGAACCCAGATACCTTTGCATACACCGAATGATTGAATTTGCTGCGATGCAAATAATGTATTCCTTTCTGGATGAAAATAGCAACTTCTATCGTCTTTTTCTCAGAATCATCAAGCGTGACATTAGTTAACAGGCCAAATTTGAAATCAAGATGCAAAAATCTTTCCAAAACGTATATAGAACATAATATTAAATAGATGCGCCCATGGTATTCGTTAAACGATTTTTTTCACAAAAATTGCTAACTTAAACATAGATTTTCATGGTCAAGTTTTGTCAACATTTTCTTTATATTTTTCTTATATTCCCTAAGGATTCATCTTCAATTAAAAGAAATGTATCCCTTTAGTTTACCCGTATCAAAAGTTCTATGATTTTGAAACAAAATTCAACAAAACCACCCATAGTGGGCCGCAGAGTAGAATCGCAGACTTTATTTATTTATTAATATAAAAATAAGACTTACATTTTTCAAATCTGGGTATGTCCTTCTATGGCAGTGGAAAGTTTCAACGAGAAGGAAATGAATAATATAGTGACCAGGCGACTGTTCTACTATGGGATATACGTTAGGGTGGGCCGAATTACACATAAGTTTCCGAATCGAATCGCAATAGCGCAGAAAAGTTGCTACTCGTCGCCCTGATTGAAATAAGTTTTTTTTTTTTTAATCGGACCATAACTTCCGGTCGTATTACGTAAATATACATTAGCCCCAAAATGATGGTTGGGGAAGAGGGAGGTGAGCCTCAGCGGGGGTTGACCAATGGCCAAGCTGGGTGGGCGGCAGCTGGTTCTAGGAATTCGCCTTACCGCTGAGCGCAACGTGCCAACCGGACAAGTCGAGACGTGTCGAATTTTAGTGTTTTTCTATGCACTTTAGTGTTGATTAGAGAAAGAGTCTGCTTGACAATGACGTCGAGGACGCTCGGTCAAAAATTTAATTGTCCTTTATTTGGACCGCCTGAAAGTCTGATCAAACAGATTCTTCCTTCACATGCTGATGTTTTGCTACACTGCTAGCATGTTAGATTTCCTTTAGCCCTGGCTTCGGCCAGTACAGAACAGGATGTCAGCTTCTCTGCAGTAGCTAATGTCGTTGCTGATGATATAGAGTCCATTTACACTAAGGCATATTCGCCAAAGGTCTCTCGCACGACAATTATACAACTTATAAAAACTCTTCATGATAAGTATTACTACATCCGTAACAAGTTGAACAGGGACAAAAAATACCTGGAAACACAAAAAGAGTAGACACAATATGGTCCGATTTAGAAAAAAAAATTGTATTGCGATCAAGGCAACGAGTAGCAACATCTCCGCGCTCTTATGATTGGATTCGAAAACTTTCGTGTAATTCGGCCCATCCTAATATACGTTCAATCTATTCTGAATGAGTAGCTCATCATACGTAGTATAAACTATTTCAAAACTTTAGATAGATCTAAAAACGATGATTTGACTGATCGCTGCTGTTTTGCGACCGTTCTAAATGAAATAAGCAAAGTTATATTACGGCCTGTCTGGTCTAGATCTTCGCTTTTATTTTCTCACAAGAATATTTAAGTGATACAATTTCGCCTTGGTAAGTTAGCCCTTTTCAGGCGTAGATGTTATTACTAGTGATGGTTGTTAATTTTACGGCCATCGATCGAATTAGTTGCTGTTCATTCCAACCGTTGTAAATAAAATAAGCAAAGTTATATTACGGCCTCTCTGGTATCGATTCTCCGTATTATTTTCTCTCAAACGATTGGAGCGCTATTGTTTCGATTTTTGAAGTAGACCTCTTCTGGCTTCAACGAATATGAACAAAATTTCATAACCAATTCAAATGTAAAATTCAATTTTGATTACATGATATTTTGAAAAAAGAGTGGCTTAGTTGTGAGACACCTAGAAAAATCCTTTGAAAATGGGAAAACATGAAGAAACCCCCCGATAAATATATGCAAATATTAATTTTTGTTTATTTAAAAAAATTTTAAAAATTTCCATTTTTTGAGACGATCGGACAATACTTTTACGCGTTTTCGAGCGTCGAGCTGGTTCTTTCATCCGGCGGCTTAATTGACCTGCCGGATGCAAGAACCAGATCGACGATCGAAATCGCCTAAAAGAATTGAAGACAGGGATTCAACAACCGGTCGAGCGCTTGAAACGCGTATAAGAATTGTCCAAAGGTTCTAAGTAACATCGGAAAAAATTTTTCATCAAATCATGGAATAAAAAATATAGTGATGTGAAGGACATTAAACCGCCTATTTTTTGTTGAATTTAAATTTTTATTCAACCAACAGTTTTGGAAAAAAAATCATTTGCCGCTTTTCGTAAGTCTCAAAAAATCCGTACGATTATAAACTTAACTCGCGATATTTCCGAAACAAAAAGAGCAAATGGTTTGAAAATTGAAACATCACTTCCCAACATTCAAGCGAATTCAATAGAGTCATAAAAATGTTCAAATGTTTGTTTGTTTAATTAAAATTAATAACTATTAGTGCTGGGTCGAATTTGTGACTTCAAATTTTCCACATGCGGGGAAGTTTTTCACAATTGAAGTTTCGAAAAACTTCCAGCGGAGAAGTTGTAGAATAGACTATGAAATAAATTTTTCCGTTCACTCGGACCAGCTATGTTTATAACTTCGCAAAATGCGATTGTTTAAAGTGTCACGCCGAGAACACGCATCGCGAGCTCCGCGACGAGTGCTTGCAGTACGTATATTCTTTGGTGAATTGTTTGTTTTCTCTGTTTTTTTTTTATTTCTTATCGTTCTTTGATACTTATTTCAATTTTTCTGGAGTTCCATTCCATCATCTTTGACAGAAATATAGTAAAAAAAGTTCTATCAAATAATTCAAACTACAGCTTTTTTGTATAAAATCGTATACAAATTTCCCAGTACAGATATAATTTATATTTGAGATAATCTTAACAATAATTTCGTGTTCAAAAATAATTTAGTTAATTTATCTAATTATAATAACATAAATTTGCTTTGTGATACATATTTTCAAACATATTTTTCAGTACCTATTTAATCTCAAAAGTAATTATCAAAATAAGACTGAAAAGTTCATCATCTTCGATAGAAATGATGTAAACGTATAAGTATTTTTCAAAGTGCGTTATTTTGAATTTGTTACCGCTGAATATTTTCGGAGTTCTCTTGTTTTGACGACGCTTGTCACTTGTTTGGTTTTGTTTTGATCACTTAAAAACATCATTTCCCCCAAATAACACATAAAGACGCTCTCCGAGTTTTTTTATCTACGAAAGAGTTACAAACAGTTTTTCGTTTGCGATTTTATTTTATGTAAAATGTCGTAGTTCAGAACAGTTTCAAAAAGGGCGTAAACGTGCCAGAAACGAAGATTCTTGGAATAAAAACGTCAAGAAGAAAGCCCGGAACAAGGTAAATATAACGAAACTCCTCGCGAAACTCAATTGTCTCATAAGAATTGTCACCCACCCAGGAACGTTCTATCGTTTTAAGACATTCTGAATAGGAGAACATAACCTCAAAAAATTATCTTAAGTTCAATTGGTGATTTACGATTCACAGAGGAAACGCATGCATCGTTTCAAGTTCTCAATGAAATGGAGTTTGAAGGATGTCAAAGTGAATGGTGAAGTGCAGATTCACTTCAACAGAAACGAATCTGCATCATACAATTGATGATTGATGAAGTCCGGTGAATTGTATAATGCAGATTGCGCTCTTCATTATTAAATTGTATTGAATCGGGATTGGGTGCGAGTAAATTTTAATAGTAAAGTGCAGATTGGTTAGGAACTTAAATGAATTGGATTTTAAAGATTCAACAATGTCCATCATAAGAAACCTATTATATAAATATTTAAATACAATATTAAAATAAATAAATATATTTAAATAATTTAATTTAAATATTTAAATTAAAATATTCAAATCGTAATAAAATTTACATAGACATTACAAAAAATGGTTAGTTGTGACAAGAAGCTCTTTATTAGTAGAGATAGTATTAGATGCGACAACCACTTCGGTGGTAAAAGTAACTAACCAGTTTAGTGTGGCAACAACTCGCCGTTAGTAATCCTACGAGGGTTATATTAGTAACAGTAGTAATTCTAGTCACAACAAATAATGTAGTCACATTTACCACCAATTTATTTTCCAAGAAATAAAAGTAGTAGCAGTTACAAGTTTTTCTCCTTGGCGACATTGGCAGAACTGAAACCTGAGCAGTGCTAACAACATTCGCACCGAAATATCGCGTCATGTTCTCGATCGTCGCCATTTTTATCTTAACCTTTTTGTGAATTGTGCACTAGTGGCAAAGAACTCCAATATAAGGCCGACTGATCTTTTTCTTCCTAAAACTGCTGGCTCACGCAGTTTCTCAGCGCACAGGCAATGTCAACAGTGCGTGGCCACTCCGCACCATTCATCCAACGACAAATTTAGTGCACGGCCACTGCGAGGCAACTCCCGAAACTGGCCTTGTATGGGTTTTTGTGTTCTTGTTCTCTTATAGAGTTCTTGTGTTTCGGAATTATAGTGATTTTTCATTAACATCCCGACGGGCATGTGGGTGCGTATTTCGACATGACGTTTTATCAAGACCTGGTCTCTATAGGAAGTCCTGAGGACGCTCTTGTGCCCACTATAGAGAAATTATAGTAAAATTTACTATAATTTCACTACTTAGAAGTTCCAACTTCACAATAGTCCACGACCCAGTAATTTTAATAGTTAGAACTATTAATTTAAATAGTGAAACCCACTAATTTTAATAGTAAGCACTACTATTTTAAAAAGTAAAACTTACTAATTGTAATAGTGAGGATTACTACTTTAAGTAGTGAGATCAACTAGCTTATTTTTAAGACTAACTAATTTAATAGTAGGACTTACTAATTAAAGTGGTAAGGCTTACTACCTGAAAATAATATCTACCATCTAAAGTTGAAGCGACAACAAGTAAAGTAGTAAGGAAAACTAATACCAGTCTTGCGAATAAAAGTATTAGCCCCAACCAGTTAAATAGCAGCGGCATATATTACAAACTGAAGTAGTTGGCCCTACTACTTTATTAGTTGTCCCAACCAACTATTTTTTTCGCATATGTTAGTGAAATGCAAGTTTATATGAATAGTAAATTTTTCAATAAATTATAATAAATTAAATAAATCTCTGAGAATGAAATATTTCCGATTATAACAAAGTATAAATATATGTATACTGTAGTTCACATCTGTCCAAATTTGTCAATTAAAAAATTAATAAACTACTTTAATTATTCAAAAGGCGGAAATCTTCTTTGAAAAAGTTAAAGTTGTGAATGCGTATTGTTTTAAACATGGGTAAATAAACCTAAAACAGTTGTAAGATCAAAAATACTTAATTTTTCATTTTCAATAAGTCACAGAGAGTCATGCACCATTAACTAAATTCTATGACATTCGGAGGTTTACAAACGATCGTTTTGTCTTGAAATTTTAATGAAATAATTTTAGAAGAGACATTTTTTAAAGGTATTATTATAATAATAACTTTTCACGAGCAGTGTATTTTGAATTACAACGTATAACCCGGTAAATTTAGCAATGTCGATCCGAAATTCACGATCTACTTCAATTTCACCCCATGGAACAGTATGAAATAACTGTCCGATGTAAAATTACTATGTCTGAATATGGAAATTATTCGATCAGTGTGGCACGTAGTAAATTTACGTCAGTGAATAAATTCAAATTTAACACTTTTTTTGGTAAAGTTGCAGTATCTAGCATAATTTCACAAGCGGGTAGTATTGTTACGTCTTGGCAACCTGAAAAATTACAAACAGGACATAAATCGATAATCCATCGACAAACTGGCAGAAAGAGATGGTGCGTTGGACTTTTTCATAAAAGTACGTCTCAGAGCCTCTAATATTGCTCGGATAGTGATGAGTTATATGTAAATGAAAAAAGATGTCTTTTTTTAATCAAAACGATACCTAGGAAAAGTGATATGCGCTTTATTTATCCTGCTAGAGAGTTTTAAAATTTATAACTTCACAAACATTACCTCAAAATCGAAGTTTGGTCCTGGAAATGTACGTCCTGCATTTTTTTTCACAAAAGTGTATTAACTTACATCGTCGCACGCAGATAGAATAATTGCCATCGTGGTACGATGCGAAATTACACCAACTTTTTTTACAGTGTACGATTAACCGTCGTTTTCCAATCGGTAACGAAATATTTATGGTGAATCGTAAAATAACCACTTCTCCGATTCATTGGCACTTCTAACCTATCGTCAGCAATCTGCCATTACAGTTTAAGATACGCATTTCATACGACCTGAAATACGATTGAAACGTGGTCAATCGTTTCTTGTTTCCTGGGCAGTGAGAAGGAAAGAAAGTATTATATTCTATAATATAGTATTATTATATGTATGTATACCATTAAGCCATTTTCATTTCAGGGTAGGCGTGACACTACCCGATTCGGGTAGTGTTTCTAGGTGGATAGTTTCTTGTAGTAAATAACTACAAGTGTGGGCTCACCACACCCATGACGCGCACAGCACGCAGTAGTATTCTCGAACGGTTTTATAGAACTTTGTTTACTATAATTTTGTCGGAGATGATGAAATCGAACTCCAGAAAAATTCATATAAGTATCAAAGAACGATAAGAAATGAAAAAAAAAACATTAAAAAAACAATTCACCAAAGAATCTCCGTACTGCAAGCAGTCCTCGCGGGGCTCGCGACGCGTGTACTCGGCGTGACACTTTAAACAATCGCATCTTGCAAAGTTATAAACAAAGCTGGCCCGAGTAAACGGAAAAATTTATTTCACAGTCTATTCTACAAGTTCTCCGCTGGAAGTTTTTCGAAACTTCAATTGTGAAAAGCTTCCCCGCATGTGGAAAATTTGAAGTCACAAATTCGACCCAGCACAAATAGTTATTAATTCTAAATAAACATACAAACATTTTAATGTTTTTAATTGCTTGGATGTTGGGCAGTTATGTTACAATTTTCGAATCATTTGCTCTTTTTGTTTAAGAAATATCGCGAGTTAAGTTTATGATCGTACGGATTTTTCGAGACTCACAAAAAGCGGTAAATGATTGTTTTCTCCAAAACTGTTGGTTGAATGAAAATTTCAATTGCACAAAAAATACGCGGTTTGATGTCCTTTACATCACTATATTTTGTATTCCGTGATTTGATGAAAATTTTTTACCGACCTTACTTAGACCCTTTGGACAATAATCACAGCCCCACAAAAAAAGTAGGTTGTCCGACGGACAAGAGTAGTCACATCCTATGAATTTTGAGTCGCTGAATCCGAATTTAAGGTCAGAATTCCGCCATCACCCTCAGATTTTTTTCTAATCTCAAAAAAAAAAGTTTTCTTGGCTATTTTTGCATTCAAAAAGATGTAAAAAAACCCGTGTTTTTTTTTTAAATTTCGATCACAAATTCGGATTCAGCGGTGAAAAATACATAGAAATGGTCTTTTTTGGTCCGCTGGGCCCAATACTTTGCCCTGGGGGAGGGCCGGCTCAGAGGACAATACCGTAAAACCTTGCCGAAAAAAATTGGATGTTTCGCCAAACCAGAGTAGTCACATCCTGTGGATTTCGTGTCGCTGAATCCGAATCCGAACTCAGAATTCCAAAATTAGCTGCTGTGCACTTCCTAACCTCAAAAGATTTGGTTTCGTGCTGTTTTTTTGGTGATAGAAAACATGTTATCGAATAATACAAGCTTGTTCAGAAATTCTGACAGAGAATAAACATTTAGCGGTTCGAAGTACATAGAAATTTTCTAATGAAAATGCAGGTGTTTCAAGGTGGGAATCCGTTTAACCAGGGCACTCGAATGTATACCTGGTGATGGTCGATGTTTCCTTGTCTCTCCATAGAAATAGTATAAGCAAAAACAAAAGCCTCTCAAAGTATGACATTATGGAATAACGTGGGAGAATCATACATTTTATTTGGAATACCTAACTCTTTTATCTTCAAAGGATCTGTGTAGTGGTTTTTTTGTTTTTTTTTTTGTTTGGCACGAACATCCCGTTTCAGGTTCCAGCAGAAATCAGCCATCATGTTGACATCCCATTTTCCTTAACATCGCTGCTCCATCGTCTTCATGTCCTGATGAAATCTTTCCGCTTGTTCTTCACTGAAATCATCTAAATTTTCTGCGAAGTAGTCAATATGAGAATCTAAAAAATGCAATTTCAGATTCATTAAAAAACCGAATTTCTTGTAATTTCTCACCAGTTCAGCAACTCTTTCTTTGTAATTTTCACTTTTGTGATTGCCAAGAAAATTCTCCACCACACACTTGAAACTCAACCAAGATTTTTTTTCATGTTGATTCATTTTAGTTATAAAAGTCTCGTCTCTTAACATCTTACGAATCTGAGGACCATCAAAAACTCCCTCCTTTAATTTCGCTTGGGTGACGTTTGGGAACTATTCTTCGAGATACAGGTAGCATGTACCCTCTTTATTCAGAGTCTTTACCCATTGTTTCATGAGGCCTAATTTAATGTGAAGTGGTGGGAGAAGTACTTCAAAAGAATCCACTAACGATTCCATCATGAACGGTTGTTGAATCCGTGTCTTCAATTGTTCGATCGTCTCGAACACGAAGGAATAGTAAGGAGTGGTATCACCCTATGTGTTTGGTGAGCAGAGGTGAAACAAGTGACGTCCAAGAATTCGTTAATGCTTGCTACGAATGAAAACTCGTACGCTCCCCCGTGCACATGCGCAGAGCTGTTTTCGCAGTCACATGTTATACCCACTCAATATGTTACCTTTTGACATCTCGATGCACATGTCGGTTATGTTCGTTTGTTTATGTTCGTTCAATACACAAGTTCGAAACTTCAAACGCGTGTTGACATCGATGGCATGGCAACCGCCAGTGCGTATGTGAACGGGGCAGCATAAGAGTTTTCATTCGTAGCTAGCATTAACGAATTATTGGACGTCGCTCGTCCCACTCCCCACTTACAGGGATACTACTCCTTACTACTCCTTCGTGGTCTCGAATAAAGAAAATATTCAAAATCGAAAAATCAAATTTTTTTTTAAATGCAGTATTGTAGAGAATAAAGGAATGAAACTTCTTCCTGTCAGAATTTTGTTTTGCCGAACGCTTATTTTTAATAATAAAAACTAAATATTTGAAAAAAGTTTCTCCCTGATTTAATTAAGTTTTAAAACTTAAATCGTTCTAACTTGGCCAAATATTATTGAAACGAGTTCATATTTGGAGAACGAATTTAAAATACTCTAGCGATGCCTGATGAATCATGAAAAAGTTAACAGTCGCTCATTGTTTAATAATATTTAATTGTAAAATAAGCTCAATTGATAAATGTGTTTTCTTGGTTTCGCCGGTGAAGAGTATCTAGGTTACTTCGGCTTTGAAACAACTTCCAGTGAGAGATTTGTTCAGCAATGTTGCATGAAGTTTTTTGGAAAATCTCATATCTATTCGTTAAAAATTCACTGAGATATTCACGTTTGGAAAAAGTAATCGACATTTTCCCGGCAGACTGAACTTCGAGAACGCTGCCTGACAGAGCAGGCCTCGCGACGCACTAGGTAACAGCGTGGGCAGACGCACAGTGGGGCCAAATGGAAAAACGATGTTCAAAATAATCTGTAGCTCGCAATTCTTCATCGATTTTCAACTTTTTTTTTCAAAAAATTCAGCATTAAATTCTTAAGAAACGTATCGAGGTCGATTTTTTAATTTTTTTTTTTTTTTTAATTTATATAGAACTGCAAACATCGAAAAAAATGTTGATTTACAACATTTTTTTTTTTAAATCTCTGTAAAAATTTTTTTTAGTGGCATCAGGCCTCAGGTTTGATGCGTAAGGGTCAGTGAAAGAAAAAAATTCGTTGTTATTTCAAGTTATTTGTTATAAACAAATATTTGCAACAAATAGCCAGTATGATGGATTATGTTTTTGTGAAGTATATTTATGCATCGAAATCACTTGTTCTGAGCAACGAGGTGACATGTGATCATGAAAATGTGATGTCCGATATCATTTGTTAACTTTAACAACAAATAATATAAACAAATGCATGA
>CAKNXH010057702.1:77723-94596 GCA_932178445.1 Andricus quercusramuli
AAAAGTTGGTAGTATCTTGAATTTGTCAGCGGATCAAATTGATATGAAATCAAAAGATAATTAACTTCTACAATGCATTTTAATGCTTTTGCACGAAATACAATAAACGTCTTCAAAAATCCAATTTTCAATTAACAAAAAGCGAGTGGACTGTCTGGTTATTCATTTGCTGAATTGGTAAAAGAAAACTTTTGATTACCAAATATTATTAGGTTTCATAAAAGTTAAGAGAAAATTTTTTTTCGCTTGAGGGACGCGATTCTTCAACTTTGGACAGTGATGAAAAAAACAATTTTCAATCTTAAGAAAAGTGGAAATCTACTTTTCTTGCAAAAATTTGTCAGCCATAATCAGCTGTTCAGGTTGATGCGAATGCGCTTGCGTACAGGGGCCTACTCGTGACCTCTCAGTTAGGTCCTATGGTATTCTGAAAAGAATGTAAAAATGACATTAAAAACAAAATTCTTTTCGCAGGCTATGTATTAGACATATTTAGATTTTTCGAGCTAAGAATTTCATTTTCAAAAATTTCTGGTTAGGCCCTTATGGTATTCTACCCTTCAACTGTTGTTTTATTGTAAAATGATTCAATCCACTTTTAGATGAAAATTTTACACAGTGGAATTTATTTGTTCTTCTGTATTTTGCAAACAGACCTATATCTGGGTTGTTTGCGTGTTCGAAGTGAATACGAGTAGTAATACTTCTCAAAATAATATATGGTTTCCAGAAACACAGAAATTCACGTAATCATTAACTAAATCGTATTGTTTGCAGGCCGGAAATGGTGGCATCTGCGATGATGGATCTAATTGAGACGGGTGAAAATGGTGCAGTTTGGGTGGCAGAATCCAATGAGCCACCATATGCTATTGAAACAAGTCACTACTCCACACGCCGCATGCCAATATAACTCTGGCAAAAATAGATCAAAATGTACATATAGTATAACAGCTTGATAAGGCTGTATTTTATTTTGTATCTTTCCTAAACTAAGAATATAGCCGATTTGTTGTTTTAGAATTACATGCAGTTTATGGTATTGACAAAATGTATATGTGAAATAAATTACGTAATTATTCGCATCATGCAAGCGCACTTTTTTGTTCAAATACAAAGAAACTAGTATTTGAAATGTTCGATGCTTGTTTTCTCACAAAAATGTTTTGAATTTTCAGCTTAGAGTTCAAAACGGAGAATATAACTTTTATAACGGTAAGATTGAAAGCAATATTACGCTGATATTACCCACAAAAACTTGTTCCAGAAGATTGGACGAATAGCTGTAAATCTGGTCCACATTGGTCAAATTCTGATATTCCTAATTATTTTCTAAGATCACTTAGACCCAGGAAGATTTCTCTACTTTAATAACATTGAGATGAACTTCGTTTTGCTTTAATTTTGCCTTGACCTTTTTTGATTAGGTCATCAGACATTTTTCCTTTTCTCTTTCTAAATTTTCCGCTAATATACTTGGCAAATTTTCAGAAGCTGTTTTTTAAAAAGGAGGTCCATGCCACTACAGCGAATGATTTAATAATTCTTCTGCAGTAGCACCTCTAGAGACACTATCTGCAGGATTCAAGACCATAGGAACGTGATTCAACTTAGCCTCAGGAATACTTGACTGTATTAGAGAGAATCTGTTTGCTACAAATGTAGGCTAGGTGGATGGTAGTTTACTCAGCCACGATAATACTGTAGTAGAATCTGACCATAATACATGGAATTAGTTTGTTATTTATTTTCTTTCTCAACTTGTTGCTAAGCTTAGCTAATAGTACGGCTGCGCACATCTCTAATCGGGAAATACTGGTAGACATAATGGGAGCTTTTTTAACTTCGCGATTAGAAGAGCTGAATTAATAGCTTGTCCATGGTCAACTACTCTTACGTTAGATAAACTACTGTCCCATAGACTTTCGTGGAAGCATCAGCGAATCTGTGTAATTTCACAAATAGTAAGTTTTCGCTCAGTTTGTTCCATCGCGGAGTTTTTAGATTTTAAAGCAAAAGCAAATCTATATAATATTGGTAACAGCGTTCTTGTAAATCTGGAGGAAGTATCTCATCCCAATCTAATTTTTGAAGCCAAAGCTCTCGCACGAAAATTTTTGTTACAATGATAATGGGAGCTCACTATCCATGAGGATCGAAAACTTTGGCTATAGGAGGAAGAGGTATTCGTTTTGTAACAACTCCAATGAGTTGTGTATTTACCGAAAATAAAGAGCAGTCAGAGTTTGGACACCACCTTAAACGTAATATCTTTTTTGTTGCATCTTCATCTTCACCGGAATTGATTACCTTTTTTTCAGACATGGGCTCAATTAATTTGGTTAACCTAGGATCATTAGCTGACCATTTACATCAAGGAAATCCTCCTTTTTCTACTAACAATGTTAGGTCTTTTTGCAGTTTTAAGGCCTGATCCAAATTATCCGATCGGAACAAGACATCGTCTACACAGAAGTCGCGTTTAAGGATGAATCTGACGTCGGGGAAGTCAGGATCTTCAGTTTCCGCTAATTGCTTTAGAACTCTATTTGCCAAAAAAGGGAATGACGCCATTCCATAAGTAACGGTCAGCAATTGATATTCTACCAATTGTCTAGAAGTTCCGCGGAGACAAACTACTCTTCGTAAATCTACATCTTTCAAGTCTACTTAAATTTTACGAAACATTTAACTAGATGCATTAAAAACTACTCGATCGGGAGTAGTGTTACTAGACTCGCGAATTACAGGATGATATGCAAATATACTGGTGGGCAACTCAATAGAGTTTGTTTACCATCACCTGAGAGTCGTCGCCTATGTCATATGACATATATGAGTTTCTCGTACTCGTCAAGAAAATCTTCGTATTTTTTGGCTACATTATAATTTTCAGGTAGTTGTCGTTCTACACTGTACAATGCAGATAAGGCTCTAGGTAATGATTTGCCAAGAGAATCAAGAGATTCTCCTTTTATAGGAAGATGTACAACGTAACATTCTTCTTGGTTGCGCCAATGCGTGTTAGAAAAGTGATTTTCGCAAAGCTGCTCTTCTTCGGTGAGAATAGATTTCTGGGGAATGTCTTCTAATTCCCAGAATCTCTTACCCGATAGAATCTAGCCAAATATCGTAGACTGCGCGGTTATAGATCCAGGAGGTCCCTGACACATCCCTGGTAACAGAAGCAAGCCACAATAATGGGCTTCAATTACTATATCGATTTTTTGTACACTAAAAGGTTCAGGATCTGCTAGATGAAGTTCGCGAAGATAATCATATGTAGATATATAAGATGTTATGGTGTTGACCAGGGTGTAATATATATTATTGAAGATAAAGAGTAATGTATATTACTGGTCAAATTGTATTTAAATTTATGTCTGAGAGACTCTCAGATCATAAACGTTACAAGACGTTTCGACTGCTCGTCGACAGTCCTCGTCAGTGTAAATTCTTCTACTGTAAATGTAAACCTGTTGGTTTCATTGTAATTTTTGAAGGTTGTATATACTATTGTATTGACTCCGTATGCTGGACGGACCTAATTACAGATTAAAATTATTGTTGACATATTGACCAGTAATCTAAATTACTTTCCATCTTCAATAATATAATCATATGTAGAATTAATTTCAAATTACGGAGGGCTATAATTCATGAAGCGAGGCAAGTTATAGGCAGTAATCGGATATTTAATTGAATCATTGTCGCAAAAAGTTCATCAAAGATTCTGAAAACAAAAGTAGAATTAGACCCTCGATCGAAAACGGCTCTTATAATAACTTTTCGACCATTGTGTGCATGCATTTTAATTTTTGCAGTAGCTAGCAAGGTCGTACCGCTTGGAGAACATAGCAAACTTAACAAAGAATTAGTAGCTGTTGCATTTAACGATGCATTATTAGAATTAGAAATATTAGAGGTACTCGCAACGTTTTCAGTTCTAGCAGTCTGATTATTAGAATTATATTATGTAGCACAATCAGATTGAATAGAAGATGCAGAAGGCGCTTGCTGGATGTGTAATAAGGCGTGATGATGTTTTTTGGATTGAACACACGTAATTCCACTTTTGTAATTTTGCCTGCGATGATTAGATTTCAAGCATTTGAAACACAATTCGTACTCATTGGAAAATTCCCTTCTTTTTTCTACAGGTTGTTTCTTAAAGACTTGACACTGACTCGGGTAATGATTACCTTTACAGCATATACATCTATTCGTATGATCATCTGAAATACTGGTACTGTGCACGCGTTTTTTTAGAGGATCATTATTCTTGGACATTTCTACAGCATCGAGAGTATGGATTTTCTGATCTAAGAATTTGCTAAAATCAAAATCTTCATGATAATCGCTGCGATTGGCTAGATACTTTTCCCAATCACCTATTCGATTTTTATTCAATTTATTGACTAGTAAATTATTCAGCAACTGATCCCATTTATCAGTTGGGCACTAAGAATGTTTAAGAGCTAGTAAGGCTTCATAAGTAGTATGTAGATAAGAATTTATTAAGGCTCTTTCATTGTCAGACCGATTTCTCAGAACTTGCCGAGCTATCTCGTGATTAGCCTCGGAGGTAGCAGACTCATATAAATCTCGAAAACTTGGCCACCTTAAGTAGTCAGAAAAAAAGCGGGGAAGCTCGATATCGGGCAAATTAAACTATAATCATGATGAATTGTATTTAAACTAGAGGCGTTAGTATTCCTATTATTTTGAGTGAAATTCATTACATTTTCTTGCGCTAAACCAAATATTATTTAATTGAAAAAATCAAGAGCCTTGAAAAATTTCCGTTCAGCCTCACAAAATTCATTTTTTGGTAAAATATACACACTTTGACTTATCAGGTTTTAGAGTTGTTACAAAACCTGAAGTTTGCATCTTCTTCAACTCGCATTGATTCCATGTTTCGAGAAGTATTTTTTTCGTCCTTCTGCCACTGCTAGAGATGATTGTCCTGCATAGATTTCTTGAAAGGAGGAAACTGATCTTACATCAAGGTATCCATGTTTACGGAAATTTAATTCTGTTAATTTCAACAATTCACAGAGAATCACGATTCCTCTAAAACTAGTTCACGAGAGTGAACGAAAGTATTTGATAACAACAGGTGTCCACGATATAGTGCACAAATTTCACTAATTTAATTTTTCACTGAAACATATAATTCTCGATGGTTAGTTCACAATAGTGAACGAAAGTTACTTGCATATTACATTTATTCACGATAGTAACTACTAAGTCAATTTATTTCAGATTATATTCCATTTACTAGTACATGCGTTTGCGAGAGTAAACACTAGAAAGAGAGAACTGTCTTTAGATAAAAAGTGATTATTATCATAAGATTCAAGTCCAAGACGTCTGAAGTAGTGAGAGGGGAAGGAATGCTCAAACATGCTTGAAATTAGTATTGACTGCGCATGCGTTATTCTTAATTCGCGCGGATTTTGCACAAGAGTAATTTGCTAATTTCGTTTGAATGAACTATTTTCACTTGTCAAAGCATAACTTTTTGTAGTACTTTTACAGGCGATGTTTCTTTTTCACTCACAGAATCATATACAAATTTTCTGCACTATTTGGAACTGATGAAATTTATCACTGTCACAATGGCGACGGCTGTTACAAATTCAAACTCACTTTGTTTGAAGCCCTTTTCTACAATTTTTAAAGTTTTTGAACCATATAAATCCGACTCGCAGGATAATTTTCAGGAGCAGACCGTAATTTTCCTTTTTGATTTTCAATTCGACCGGAATACTTTACGATTAAATCTACCCAGAAGCAAAGTCATTAAGAAGGCAGACACTTTCACTCAATCCAATTCATTAGTGAAAATGACTCAATAATTATGGTTTGACACTGGTGTGGTTATACAATAATTTTCAGAAGTAATTCAAAGTAGATTAGAACAATTATTTCACGTATTGTGACATTTGGTTACCGGCTCCGCACACACGAGGCTTTCGTTCCTCTCTCCCGATTTGAACTAAATTTTCGTCGTTTCGACCAATCGATAATTAGAAAGAAACACATACGTCACACTTTTATACGTCACCCAGGCAGATCATACAAATTAAATTTCACTGCGTTAACATTCCGCCCGCACAATCTAATTTCACTTCATTTAGTGCTGAGTGAGAAAAAAATGGACCAAATGCATTGGAGTAAAACCAATCTGGTTAATATATTTGTAGAAATAATTTCTTCTGTTTACTTGGAAATGAGTTTTCATTTTCTAAGAATTATATAATAAAATAATAAAATAATAATACATTTCATCCATAACAAAGATATTATAAAAAAGTGTATTTTCCCATGCATTGTGTGCAATTTCTTTCTTCTAGCTTAACAGAATGTTCGGGACATAACCGTTACAACTCCCTTATAAGGTATTCATACCTCATTTTCGACAATTGTCTCTATTTTCCCAGGAGCATCTGGCGAAGCGGTATTAGGCCTAATGACATAAGAATGGCAAACATGGTAATAAAGCACTCTTAGTGACGCATTTTATCTTTGGATGTACGTCGTTCCCAAATGAATTGGACGACTAGACAGTATGTGTTCTAGATTCTCGCAGTGTGCATGACACGCTCTGCATTAATTATCTTCCCATTTCTATGGAAGATGGCGTGCATCCTCTTGTCGATGAGCTGTGCCCGGAAATTTTTCTCCTGGGCTTTCTTAATCAGAACCTTCAGAAGTGAAGTACACACGGTGGATAAGATTAGATGCGTTTTGTTCACCCCTGATATTGAAGTCAAAGCCGAGTGCTTTAGCTGCCTCGTCCGCTGCTTTTTACAGAAACTCTCCTTTGCCCACTTCTTCGTGCTTCTTGACCATTTTGAAACGAGGTTCTCGTCCATTTACGACTATATGTGTTGTACCCAGAATAATGCTTTTGTTCGTGTGCATTACCCTTCACGATCCGATATCGAGGGATCTGAGCTCGTTCTTTGTCCATAGAACCACTTTAAATGAATAGAAAAATACCGAGATGGCATGAAGGTTCGTTGCAGATACTTTGTTCCTCGCTGACAGTTCGGAAGACCAAATGGTTCTTGCAAACGTTTATTACCGTCCTTAAAATAACATAACATTTGCTTAACCTAAAAAAGATGAATTTCAATTTAATACAGAACTTTCCTGACATTTCATGTAAGAAAACCAACAAAGATGTTTAAAATTCAGAAGACCAAACGAACTATTGTTCTTCACAATTAATCTACAAGTATAAGATGAAAATAAAACATTTCAAACATCAAAAGGAAATTCTCTGTGATACGTCGCAGAAATTTTGTTACATTTTTGTTATAAAACCAACAAATTAACTTAAAACTCGGAAAAAAAAATTTGTTATTGAAAATTAATTAACAAGTCTACGATAAGTAATTCTTTGCGATGCATTACAAAATTTGTTGTTACATTCATTGTAACAAATTTAAAAAAAAAATTAAAAATAGGAAATCCAAACAAACATTTGTTCTTTAAAATTAATCAACAAGTCCAAGATAAGAAAACACATTTTAAACACCAAAAGTAATTCTTTGCGATTCTCTGCAACATTTTGGATACATTTATTATCACAAAAACAAAATTGCAAGAAAAATTGTAAGAAAACCAACAAAAAATGGAATATGAGAAAACCAAACAAACTTTCGTTATTGAGAATAAATCATCAAGTTAATGATAAGAAAACTCATTTCAAAACCGCAAAAGTACTCCCCTGTAACTCATCACACAATTTTTATTACTTTCAGTGTAATAATAACGAAGCTAAACAAAAATGTAAAGCTCGGGAAACGAAACGAACTTTTGTGCTTTAAAAATAATCAACAAATTTACAATGAAAAAACAGATTTAGAACCCCCAAAAGTAATTCTTAGCCATTTTTTTGCATGAATTCGTAACATTAATTGTAACAAAGTTAATAATAATCAAATTCGGGAAATCCAAACGAACTTTTGTTCTTTAAACTTAACCAACAACTCTGAAGTTAGAAGACACATTTTGTTCCCTCAAAAGTAATTTTTGGGATTCATGGTAAAAATTTTGTTACATTTAATTGAACGAAACTAATAAAAAATGTAAAGCTCGGGAAACGAAAGGATCTTTATTTCTTTAAAAATAACCAACAAGTTGAGAATGAAAAATCACATTTTGAAACTCTAAAAGTGATCCTTTAAGATTCTTTCCATAAATTCTGTTACCTTCATTGTAACAATGTTAAAAATACTCAAACATGGGAAATCCAAACGAACTTTTATTCCTTAAAAATAACCAACAATAAAATGATATAACGATAAAAGATGAACATTATATAACATGAAAATTATGTACAAGTTGACGAAGATAAAATTTATTTAAAGTGGCTAAGTATCAAGAACTTAGGAAATCTTGAAATCGAACTGCTTTAAGAATTACTTTTGTGTGTTCAGAATGTATTTTCATCTTAGACTTTTTTATTTATTGTTAAGAACGAAAGTAAGTTTCCTTTAACCATGCTTTAATTTTCTTTATTTTGTTAGAGTGAATGTAACAGAAATTTTTTAATGAATGGAGAGCTCTTAGGGGTTCAAAATATGTTATTTAATTTTGTTCTTGTTGGTTAATTTATGGAAACAAAAGTTCGTTTCGTTTCCCGAGCTTCATTTTTTTTTTTTAGTTTCGTTATTATTACACTAAATTTAACAAAAATTGTGTAATAAGTTAGAGAGAAGTACTCTTGCGGCTTTTAAATGAGTTTTCTTATTATTAAATTGGTGATTCATTTTGAAAACCGAAAGTTTGTTTGGTTTCCTCAGATTATATTTTTTGTTGGTTTTCTTACAATTTTTCTTACAATTTTGTTTTTGTAATAATAAATCTATCAAAAATTTGCAACGAATTGCAAAGAATTACTTTTGGGCTTAAAAATGTGTTTTTTCATCTTAGAATTTTGTTGGTTAGTTTCAAAGAAGAAAAGATCGTTTGGATTTCTCATCTTTAACTATTTTTAACTATATTGCAATTAATTTAGCGGAATTTTTGCAATGAATCGCAAAGAATTACTTTTGGAGGTTCAAAATGTGTTTTCGATTTTTGAACTAGTTGATTATTTTTAAAAACCAAAAGTTCGTTTCTTATCCCGAACTTTAAATTATTTCTTTAGTTTTGTTGCATTAAATGTTACTACGGCCATAAATGTTACTACGGCAACGGCCATACCACGCTGGAAACACCAGTTCGCGTTAGATCACTGAAGTTAAGCAGTGTTGGGCGCGGTTAGTACTTGGATGGGTGACCGTTCGAGAATAATACTACTGCGTTGCTGTTGGCGGTTGTGGGTGTGGTGAGCCCACACTTGTAGTTATTTACTACAAGAAACTATCCACCTAGAAACACGACCCGAATCGGGTAGTGTCACGCCTACCCCTAGAGGCTCGCCGAAAGGGAAACGGCTTAATGGTATAAAAAAAAAATGTTACTACAATTGTGTAGAGAATTGCGAAGAATAACTTTTGATGATTTGAAAATTAGTTTTCTTATCTTGGACTTGTTTATTTATTTTCTGGAACAAAAGTTTGTTCGGTTTTCCCGGTTTCAATTTTTTGTTGGTTTTCTTACAATAAATGTAACAAAAAGTTTGCTATGCATCTCAATGAATTACTCTCGTTTGGTAGAAAATGTATCTCTTATTTTAGACTTGTTGGTTATTTTTAAAGAACAAAAGTTCGTTTCGTTTCCCCAGCTTTAGATTTATTTATTGTTTTTATAGCAATAAATGTATCAAAAATGTTGCAACGAATCGCAAAGAATTACTTTTGGTGCTAAAAATGTGTCTTCTTATCTTAGACTTGTTAATTAATTTTAAAGAACAAAAGTTTGTTTGGATTTTCCATTTTTAATTTTTTAAAATTTGTTACAATGAATGTAACAAAAAATTTCGTAATGAATCGCAAAGAATTACTTGTCATAGAATTGTTAATTAATTTTCAGAAACATAAGTTTGTTTTGTTTCTTCGAGTTCTAAGTTACTTTGAATGTTTTATAACAAAAGTGTAACGAAGTTTCTGCGTTGAATCACTCAGAATTTCTTTTCGAGGTTTGAAATGTTTTTTCTCATCTTAGACTTGTAGATTAATTTTGAAGAACAAAAGGTCGTTTGGTCTTCTGAATTTTAAACATCTTTGTTGGTTTTCTCACATAAAATGTCAGGAAAGTTCTGTATTCAATTGAAATTCATGTTTTTTAGGTTGAGCAAATGTTGTGTTATTTTAAGGACGGTAATAAATGTTTGCAAGAACAACTAAGAATTTAAAAAAATTCAAAGGCTGGAATTTCGCTTCTTGTAGAAACAACCAAAGATCAACAATGTGAATTTTTTGCGGGAGCTGAAGTGAACCGCCAGCACGCACACTATCTTAACACTTATGAGCCAAAAAAGTGGTTGCCAAAGCTTGATTCTGCTTGGTTCATTATGCCCAACTTTGAAGCTTTACTGTGCCCAAACTAAGGCCCAGATCAAATTTTGCCAGAGGACTTTTCTGATTCTTTTTCTGTCCTCTATCACCCAGTAACGGCATGTTCATAGGTGGTGGGACACCCTGTATACGATGAAAATGCGGGCCAGAAACTGGTGGTTTGAAGTAAACTCCTTCCACAAGAAGGTCTTGATACCACTTGGTCCCGGAGCGGAATAGTTCTTCATGCATCTTAATACTTTTTTTACCTCCTGGGAAGTGATAGGTGCGCATTCTGCCTGAGGTGTTATAAGGGCACTGTACAGCTGCACTTCATAAAATTCTCTTCAAAATGCCTTAACCTTTTCTGGTGTGGGCGGTCGCGCGACAGAACCTGGAGGGTGTTGGAACAGTCGAGATAGGTCAAACAAAAACTGTTGATTTTCTCCGACTCACCTCTCTTTTCGCTCTAGACTTCTCGTAGCGTTAGGTAGCACCGGTATTCTGCTAACAATATTTTGCCTGATGGTCAGCAACTTTGACTTCTTGAGTATGTGATGACGGATCTGACTTTCGAACCTTTGCAGTGAAATTTCTGCCGGATGTTAGGGGTCGTGCATAAATTACGTAACAATTTTGGGGGGGGGGGGGGGTATAGCTTAGTGTTACATAATTGTCAAAAACTACAAGGAAAAGTCGGAAAAACTGTTCCATAGGGGGAGGTGGGGTCAAAATTGTCGGAAAATTGCGTTACGCAATTTATGCACGACCCCTTATGTAGTTAATCACACACTGAATGCATCGGTATTTCTCTATTGAATGCCCGCCCGCGTTTGGTCTCAGTGTCGCCTCTCTTTCTTTATGGCCGGCTTGTTCTGGCTGCGGTAGAGTAGGCGCTCTGCTTACATGGTCCCTTTTTCGTTGTTATTTAGCATGGTTTCGTAGACTTTGATGCGAAAAGTACGAGAGACCTAGTTGTTTGTCGTACCACCAAGCATGCAATCGTGCCATGTAACCTTCTTCTCTTGGATGGCTTCTCCAACTCTCGGGTAGTCGGCATTGTTGTCCGACCCATTGTCGGAAGCCCTGTGGTTCTTATTGCTTTGAACCGCACTGATTACTCCCGTGTTTAGTTTTATCATCGTTGTTGCCACGAACAGCTATGGGCAGGAGTTCGTCCATCCTTGCAGAGCCCCGCATGCAAGGATAAGGCTGCATACTCTGAGACGTCGACTTTTATCCCAGAGTCACAGTTTGAGACACAATTTTCAGGTGCTATTCAGCTTTCGGCACGGTTGTTACGCCTCCGCTTGGAGGATCATTCATTTCGGACCACCGCTGGACAATTGTCCACGAATGCTTATCAATAATTGTAACCATATTCAGCAGAAATCCTTGGTAGAGAGACCCTCTATCCACAACCCGAGGACACGTTCGGTGGCTTTATCGTAAGCCCTTCGGTTTGACTCCAGAGGAATCGAGACCGAAATCGAATATATATTTATGTCACAGACAGTTCAGGAGTGTCCCGAAAGAAAAAAAACCCATGCCCAGGCGTGAGCAACCAAGCCCAAGGCTGCATGGTACCAGGGTATGCTGTCTCAAGCGGTGTGTTTGGGATACCGCACGTTCTCTTTTCTTTGCATTCAGTGCTCTGAGAGGGCGAACGAACCCTTTCCCTAGCTGCTTGTGAAACAACAATGATGAAACCAAACATAGTTGCAGTAAGTACGGTTCAAAACAATCGAACGGGCAGGGCACGCGACAATGGATCAGAAAATAATGATGACCACCATAGAGTTGGGGGAGCTAATCAAAATGAACTCAATACGATGGACCGGTAACATTTCAATACTTTCGAAATGACGGATTGCCTAAGGGACACGACCTGCTAGAATGCTACGACACCAGTATGGCCCCTGAGAGAGACCATTAAATGGCGCGGATGCATCATCAGTGGTGCGAGAAACACCCAGAGATTTCACACTTTTCGGAACAACTGCTGCAGAAACGTACCCAGGACAAGCCAGAACAAGCAGACAGCAGAGAAAGAGAGGATACACTAAGATCAACTGCGAGCAGACGTCCCGTAGAGAAGGAGCGATGCTTTAGGGCCAAGAAAATCATGAAAATCCAGATTTCTTCAAAGCACAAACAATAGATAGAATTTGTCTTAAGTGCTTTGGGTTTTCATGAAATGCTGTGCAGCTATCACCGGGAATGTTTTAGCTTGAAATATGACGATTGTATACTGAAGAGGAAATAACACCGTCTTAACACGTAAAAATGAAACCGTTTGCAGTAGTTTTCCTCCAGTGCTTTTTTGTACTGGACATTGAGGAGTTACCAATTTCTTCGTGTTTCTTGGCCATTTTAAGAAGAGGGTCTCGTCCATTTGCGACTATATATGCTGTACACATAATGATGCGTGAGATGAAAAGTCGTGGAATAGACGACTTAAGGTGCAGGCTTTTCTTCATAAGCATAACCTTCCGTGACCCGACGTCGAAGGGTTTGAGCTCGTCCTTTGTTCATGGAACTACTTAAAGTGATTAGAGTACTAGCGGGGCGGCAAGCATGTTCGTTGCAGATATTTTTTCCGCCGCTGACAGTTTAGAGCACTCAATCTGTCTGATTTGACGTTTTTATCTGCATCAAAAAGTATTCTTTATAGGTATTACGTCCTAAATGCAGCTCTGTAGCACGCCCAGGTATGTAAACGACTCTCCAGTGCCAAAGTGTCCTATAGCACTTCTGTCGACGAGCTCAGGGTCGTTGGAGATTCCAGTGAATTATTATCGCTTCAAGTGAACCTTGGCGTACTTTTCTAACCGGAAGTACATTCAGATCTCCCGAGTGTACTCTCTAAATATCCATAGAGCTAGATCCACTTGCTCTTTATTTCTAGAACAGATTTTTAGATCGTCCATGTGAAATGCATGATTCACCTTATGCTTTCGACATTCGGGTTTGCCGCAGAAGTACCTTTGAAACTTGTGAAATGCGGGAGATAGTGGCAATAATGCAAGGCAAAAGAGGCGAAGGCTAAGTATAGCGCCCCAAAAAGATGCCTCTCTAAAAGGTGACGTTGCTAGTTGTCACACGATGTTTTCCAGATGAGATGGTGAAGCTGGCTTTCAAAAGAAGCATTAATCTCTCTATGCACCTCATTATGTGTGGATGATCCTTCAAGCTTTTCAACAGACAGACGATGACTCTATGGAAGGTTGGATCAAAAGCGTTGCAATAGTCAATCCAGGCCTATGATAAGCAGCGCTGATAAGATGCTGCTTCTTTGATGACACATATATCGGTGAGCAGGTTCTCATGACACACTGTAAGGTATTTCTTTTAGCCGCGTTGTTCGCAAATCTCACGCCACACAGGCCCGGTTGTGTGGATAATCCGATTATTTAAGATAGCTGTAAAGATCTTATACAGCGCCTACAAGCAAGTTATTGGCCTGTAATTGCTAGGATCTTCAGAAAAATCTCCACGAAGCACGTCATCCAATTCAGCTAGATTCTTGGGCTAGATATTGATGGTTCTCCTGTTCCTGAAGCTTTGCTCTGCCCGTGGTTGCACTCAGCATCGCCTCTTTTTCTCTGTTCCCGGCTTGTTCTGGCTACGGTAGAGTAGTCGCTCCGCTCATATAACCCCTTTTCTGGAGGTGAGCGGTATGGTTTCCCAGCAGTTAGTGCGAAAAGTGCGAGTGCTCTGGGTGTTTTTCGCACCACGGATCATCTAGTCACTCCATGTAACCTTTTCGCTCAAGGGCCATACTGGTATCGAAATTTGAGACCTTTTAACTAGATTAAAATCAAATTCGAAATCCCATTGTCCAAATTTAATCGTTAAATTCTTGTTTTATTCTCAGGAATTCTATACATACTGGTATCGTAGCACTTCAGAAGGTCGTACTTCAGTCGATCCGTCCATTCAAGCATATTGAGATCTTGCCAGTGCATCGTGTTAACTTCCTTAAATAGGTTCCCCAACTCTGAGATAGTCTTCATTGTTGTCCGACCCATTGTTGGGAGCCCTGGGAGTTCGTTTGTTTCGAACCGCACCTGCAACTGTGTTTGGTGTTACCCTTGTTGTTCCCACGAGCAGCTAGGAAAAAGAATCTGTCCGCCCTCGCAGATGTCGTCATGCAAGGTTAAGATTGAATATTCTGGGAGATGGTCCGGCTTCCCAGAGTTTTTTTTTTATAACTGAAGTTTTTTTCGGTAGGAGTATTCTGCGTCCTAATACCACGCACTGTGAAAGTGGCGTCTCCAACTTTATATATGAGGTTAAGATGCGGACTAGATGATGGTGCGTTGAAGTAAGCTTCCTTCACAAGGAATTCTTGATACCTTTTCGAAGCGAATTACATTTTTACTGTTTTCTTTCGTTTCCAGTGTTTTCGAGATCTTATATACCTCTCTCCAAATAGTCTCTACTTCGTCGAGCTTGGGTGCATTTTTGACAGAAAATGGGAGTTCACTGAAGAGGAGCGATGGATCAGAGAGAAACTGTGTATGATTGCAGATCCTCGGTTCGTGTTAAAACTTTTGGAACCTTTCCGTGCATGGCCTATTAGATGTTATGTTGTCAATAACACATTGAAGATGGTACGCATTCTGTCTTGCCCATCCAATCTTCTTGTTCAGTTTCTACCAGCGTTTTTGGTCTTTTGATACATCGTTACTTTTAGTCTTCTATTTAAATCAGCGAAAGCTCTCGTCGCACCATGAACTGAACAATTGATAGTCCAATTGTCGGACTCCTCCGAGATGTCCTCAAGAAGGGATGTATCAATTGCAGGCATATCTTGGGGCCTAGAAGGAACTAAACTATAGATGCACAGTGGTCGGAATAACAGATAAAGCCGGCCAAAATTTGAAAAATCGATATTTTTTTCGGGTGAAACCAAATACGGTATTATATAAAAAATTAATCTGTGTATCAAAAGCCGGAAGGATTGGGCTTCTTCTCACGCCCGTGGAATTTGGGAGAGCCGAAAAATGGCCTGGTCCCATACTTTCGCGAGACTTGTCGAAACTTCAAATTATATGCTCAGTTGCCAGTGCTCTAAATGTTGTTCTGAGTGCGCGATTTTATTCGCAGCGTATGGAGAGAGTTGCTGAAAGTTCGTATGTCAAAATTTCAATACGAGTTTTATTTTATCGATACATAAAGTATGATAGTAGCGACGGCAAAGTTTTCTTGTCAGAAATTTTTAGCAAACCAAAATTTTATTGAAAAACATGATCTCAAACAAAGTTTCGCGCAGCTACGCTGTGCCTCTTATTAAAATGCAAAGTCAACGAGGTGGTGATTGAAAAAATTAAAAATTGAGCTGCGTCTAAGTGCGACTTTCTTTTTAAACACGTTCTCACGACAGGTGTACGCGCATGGTTATTAGGTGCAGTAGGAGACCAAACGCATGAAAAATAAAATCGTTGGTCAGTTTTTTCAAAGTTGGACCCCCATTTTGCAGCATGAATTTTTTTGTTGACAATTTTGAACTCAAATTTGCATTTCTTGACCAGGAAAACGTAGGGGTGCTGAAATTCAAGACAGTTTGCTCACTTTTTGAATTTGGGCTAACTTTTCGGGTGTGCCGAAAAAAAACTTAAAGCTGCTATCTTGTGTGAACCAGAAAAGCAGGCAGAAAAATTTGTCAGAGGTTATCACATGTACTTACATCCACTGGACTCTCGGTAAGAAAACGATTACAGTTACATTCCAGCTACTTGACTACTTTTAAAACTGCATGAAGTCAAACTTGATGGCTAAAGGTAAAGTTTTAATAATTAAAATTACCTGCTCACTTATGGGGGCAATTCTCACTTAGGCAGTAGCATTGAGATTTTATTTCCAGGTTATTTATTGGATTTTGATTCAATGATGAAGATTAATTGACTATGAGATATGGTTTCCTCTGACAAAAACTAAATCGGCAATAATTTTTGTTTATAGACTTATAATGCCGGTGGTAACTTTACCTCTGCTAAATGCGAAATTCGATTGTAATAGAGTGTCCAATTGTCCATTTGACATTTTTCCACATTTTAAAGTCTGTCATCTTTATATCGTAAAAGATAAAAATCTGAAAATCACGTGTTTTTTTTCGAAAACGATTCTATAATATAGTTGAGTCAATAAAAATGACGTTTGATGTATCGAAAATTTGAAATTGGATTGTCAGTTTTGCCTAAGAAATTACGTGTCGCTGGTGTAATGGTATAAAAAAACGCGAATATCTTTTCTCGAATAAATGCAAGCTCTTATATATGTATTGGATATCTCAGTCGATTGTTCATCGATTTTGCATAAAGACTTTTGTCATAAATAAAAAGTCGAAAAAAATAACTTCTGTGCATATATATATATATATATATATATATATATATATATATATATAT
>CAKNXH010057703.1:0-72787 GCA_932178445.1 Andricus quercusramuli
TATGTTAATTTTTGGCCATGACCTCTATAACTTTTGACCTAATAAAGATATTCATTATTTTCTTTCATATTCGACTAGCGTTTATCGTCTTCTTTCAAAATGCGATAGAGGATTGAAAAAAGGTTCCAAATTAACAAAATGGCAGTGGTTTTTATCAAACAATTAAAAATCGATTTTCTCAAAAAACTCACATTTAATTATATGCCAATTTTTTTTTAAGCTCGTGCTTTGGTAATAGTTTAGCTCGCAAGGTGCTTATAAAATGCCTTCCATCTATTAGCAGAAAATTTGAAAAACATTCAGAAGAATAAAAAGTGTGGGGCTTTCAAGAAAATCTTTTTCATTCGTTTCTTCGAATTTTGAAAACATGAAAAAATACATTTTCTGGAAAACCACACTTTTTCTATTTTTCCAAAAAATTTTGAAAAGTTTCTAATCATAGAAGAAAGGCATCTTATCAGCATCATGCCAGCAGACTTACAAGATATCTTCATTATCAGAGTAAAAGTTTAAAAAATGGCAAAAAATTCAAAGTGGGTTTTTTGAGAAAATCGATCTTTCATTTTCCAAGAAAAAACCCTTTTGTTAATTTTAAACCTTTTTTCAATGTTCTGTCGCGCTTCGGCAGAAGACGATGAACACTCAATTAGGTCAAAAGTTATAGAGGTTTGAAGAAAAAAATTGAGTTTTTGCACAAAATTCAAGCACAAAATTCAAATACGCCTAACTTTTTGGGATTGTTTTTTTTGCAAATCGGAAAAATACGTATCGCCTAATAACCTCCGAAAAACAACATATTTCCTTCCGAGAGATTCTGCGATTCCAAATGCAGAACCCTGCCTGATTTAAAATGGATTCGGTCGTCTGAAGAATCAAGTTAAATAGTTTCAGAATCGAATATGGAAAAATAAATGACATAATAGGGTACAGTTTTAAAAATAAATACCGTTAAAGAAAATTTAAATGGCGGGATATTTTAAAACAAATTATTAAAATAAATTGTAAATATTTAAATATTGTCAATATTATTTATTGTGGTATTGGAATGAAAACACTATGAATTATTTTTAACAAATTCTGTAAATAAGTAATGGAAGTTAATAGAAATAAAATTATCTTTTGAGGGTTTTGCAAGAAAATAAGTAACTAATTATGAAATAATATGTATACAAAGTATTTTTTGGTTGAATTGAATGCATGTAAGTTAGATTTCGATTCATTATTATGAAAAAATGTAATTATATAGTACAATGTAAAGTAAAGTGATCTATTTACCGCTAATAGCTAGCACTTTAGCTTTCAACTGAATTGTTTTTTTTCTTTCATATCATTTGACATTAAAAGAGCTACTCAGCCTACTTCTCTACTTTCCTTCGGAATCATTGATAGGTGTATGACATCTTATTTTTTATCATCTATCCACCAAACCAGCGCAAACTTCTTTTCTCTTGAAGGCATTTCAGATATTATTATTTTAATATTTATCACGAAAACAAAGATATTTTCTTTGACTATAACCAATAAAATTGACATTTCTACAAACTGCGGGGTTTGAGCTGGGAGGAAACAACAAAGTATTTGTTACGCGAGCGCAGGCGTCAAGGCAGCGACGCCATATTTGAGCGTGAAAATTTAAAATTTCAGTTACTGTATGCGAACTACAAAGACAGCGAAGTCAATAAATCAAAGTTAATAATACGTCAAAGCTGTTAGATTCCAGGTCTAATTATACCAGAGAAATGTTCATTTCCTTATTTCTAACCGTGTTTGTACTTTCGGGACCATTGTCGTTAAAAACCGCCCAATCAGACAAACGGCTCCTGGTGCCGACTGTAGCAAAAGAAAATATATATGAAGATAATATCAAAGATAACATTATACAGTTATAGGTACGTGGTAGTCGCTATCCTATCTATTTCATAAAAGAAGTTACTCTACAGAGTAAAAAATATATAAGAGCAATTCCATGTTAAATCATCTGAAGAATTTCAGCCATTGTTAATAGTTTTGATGAAAATTCTAGTATCCTTCCTCTTAGATGTTGCAAGGAAAAAACCAGAAATAATTGTTGAAAAAATCCAAAAACTTAGGAAATAGTCCAAATTAAAATTTTTTGTCTTTTCTTCTTTAACTTTCATAACTTTGGTGATTTTAATTATATTAAGGTATATTTTTTTAATTATTCGCAATAGGACGCAGTTTTAGAAATATATATTTTTTTTAACTGCGTCCTATTACGAATAATTAAAAAAAAAGGACCTCGATATCACTAAAATCACGAAAGTTTTGAAAATTTTGGAAAAGAGGACCAAAATTTTCAATTTTGAATATCCCTCAAGTTTTTGGATTAGGAAAAAAATTATTCTAGCTTTTTTCTTTCAACACCTTGAAGAACGTATACTAGAATTTTCATCTGAATTACTAACAATAGCTGAAATCCTTGAGATGATTTGACATGGAATTGCTTATGATTACAATATTTTTTAAGAAATGTGAAGAGATCGACTTTTGAGGTTAGAACTTTCATTTAAGACCCTCCATTCAACTTAACAAATTTTAAAATTACAATTCACAACAAAGATAAATATTATGAGAAAGAAAAGATAAAACATTAGTGTTGAGCCATTTTTCCTCTGGAATAGATGTCTTGATATCATATCAAACTTTGTATTTGATTTTTGTTAACAAAAATTATTATAAAATGTTATACAGAGATTAAGAAGAGTTTATCGAGGAGTTAAAAAAATTATTTTTGAAATTTAGAGATTAAGAAGTGTCTAAGGAGGAGTTAAAAATATACAAAAAGTTACAGAGCGTTAAAAGAGAACATAAAAATTCTGTGAAGATTATAGAGCTTCAAAGGAGACGTTAATAAAACTCAAGAACGTAGAGACAAGCGCTGCAATGTAGGGGCTAAGATTTATGTAGAAGCAAAATAGAATGAAAATATCTTCAAGAGCGGCTAAGTAGGAGCTAGTAGAATAAGCAGCTTCAAAGTAGAAGCAATACTTCCACTTAGAGCATCAAAGTAGGGCCTATATTTCGACTCGGGTTTAGTCATAGTCGTGGTCAGAGTCAGTGATGCGCAAGCGCCAATCTAGTCATGATCTTCACTTGACATCAATACATTAATAAAAAGGAAATTTTCGCTTTATTTTGTAAAAAGCATGCACTTATAGTGTTGCGATTCAAAATAGATCTACCCATCTGTTGATAATTTCTGTATTGGATTACGTAGATTTTCGGAAACATAACCATTAGGGTGGCCCTTATTTTTAACGTTTCGAATTTCTCTCCTCTCACCCCCCAGTTTTGTTTGAATGCCCAAAAAAAAAAAATATCCTTCAAATTTTACCAAGTCGGTTAATATTTAGGGGTCGCGTAAAGACCATGAAGTTTCCCATTGACTTAACATGGGAAAAAGTCAGCTTTTTGTAAATCTAATATTTAAACGCGATAATATGTTACAAATAATTCCGTTTTTTAATATATTGTTCAGAACTCATCAGAGAATAAGAATCAATCATGAATTTTGATGTTGAATAATTTTAAACCACTCTTATGGGTCCCCAAAGAAAACCCCATAAGTGACAAATGTGAATTTTACGTAATATTGCGGTTTATTGACGCTTTTAAAAGTTTTTTAAAAATAAATAATCATTGATCAGTAATTTACGAATACCCAGTCATTTTTTAACTAATATTCGATTGTTTAAACAATTTTTAATTTGTTTAAACATTTAAGCCCTCACAGCAAGGGATATCGGTTGAATATCCCATTTATCTCCCACGATATCGCAGGCATATCCCAGGAGATTCCAGGGACATCACGAATGATATCCTACGGGGCGGAAATCTCGATATCCTTGGAATGTCCCAAAGATATCTCAGAATATGCTGAGGATATCCCATTAATGTCCCAATTTTTAAAGTCCGGGATATGTCAAATTCCATAATTCGGGACATCCTAGGATATTCTTACGATGTCCCGTATTTAAAATGCAGGATATGCCAAGGATGTCCTCAAGATGTCCCAAGATATCCTAATAATATAATTTTTTATAATATTATAAAAAATTCATATATGTACCCTTTGCAAATAATTTATACTCACTGTGCTTTGAATAAACAAACTCAGCATTATTTAAAGAATATATATATTACCCCGAAGCTACAAAAAATAAGAATCGAAGATAGTATGTAGAGCCGTCGTCATAACTTTTCAGTCTAGTCTTTTTCAACACTTATGACATGTTGTTGACCGCATAATCAAAATTTGGCAAAATCATAAAAAAAGGTAAACAAATTTTACATTAGTAGGTATATCAAATTCAATGAATCATGCATGCAAGCAGTGCAAGCTGCAGGTTTAAAAAGATCAGAAGTTTCGAAAAGCCGACCAGCTTTTTCTTCATTACAGTTAACTTAACCTCAAAAGTGCACACAATTTATAAATGTATATACTTTAATGAATTTAATTAGTTTACAATGGAAATCAAATCATTAGTCACAAAAGTAATTAACAAAAATTTGTATTCAGTAAAATGGAAAATAAAAGTAATTAGTTAAAACATCAAATTTTTCATGAGCTTTATCCATTGCCACGCAGATATATCTAACCTCCAGGGAGCCTCCATATACCTAATACATGTAAAATATACATAAAAAATTTATTGAAAGCAATAAAATTCTTGTTCTTATATGTATATTCCTTTTTATTTCTTGAATTTTTAATCCCCTAGTAATTAATTAGAACATCAGCAGAATTTTTTATTATAATATCGGGATTTTCGTGGGACATTTTACTATGGTATTGGGAAATCCTGTGGACATTCTTGCGGGATATCGTTAGGATATTCTGTCACGATATCCTCAGGAGCGGAAATCTCGATATCCCTGGAATATGCCACAGATATCCCGGGAGATTTTTGGGACATTTTTCAGGATATCACATATCCTGCCTAGATATCCTAGGGATATGCCAAGTATATCATTTTGTTGTGAGGGAGAGTATACTTAAAAAGCAAAGTAGAACATAAAAATATTTCAGATTTCGAAAAATAGCACACAAAAATATTTAAACAAAAAAATTGTTAAACAAATTTCAATGTGTTTAAACATCCACGATTATTCATAATAAATAAATTAGTACTTGAAAATATTAAAATTTGTCGAAAATTCAGTGATATAAAAGGTTTCGCCTGTTTTTTTAGGTGAAATATATTATTGAACAAACACGTATTATTTAAATAAGTGTAAAATTATTTAAACAAATTATTTTATTGTTATTATCGATTAAATAAATCATAAAGTCTAGAAAATACGTTCATTTCGCGAGTTAACTGAAAAAAACAAATATTTAAACAAATTAAAAATTGTTTAAACAATTGAATATTAGTTAAAAAATGACTGAATATTCGTAAATTACTGATCAATGATTATTTATTTTTAAAAAACTTTTAAAAGCGTCAATAAACCGCAATATTACGTAAAATTCACATTTGTCACTTATGGGGTTTTCTTTGGGGACCCATAAGAGTGGCTTAAATTATTCAACATCAAAATTCATGATTGATTCTTATGCTCTGATGAGTTCTGAACAATATATTAAAACACGGAATTATTTGTAACATATTATCGCGTTTAAATATTAGATTTACAAAAAGCTGACTTTTTCCCATGTTAAATCAATGGGAAACTTGATGGTCTTTGCGCGACTCCTGAATATTAACCGATTTTGCTCAAATTTAGAGATTTTTTTTTGGGCATTCAAACAAAACTGGGGGGTGAGAGCAGTGAAATTCGAGAAAAAAAATCCACCAAGTATAAATAAGAACCACCCTAATAACCATACAATGAATAACACTTTTTAGGTTATGTAACTGTGTGCATCGTGTTTATCGTTAGTGAAGCCGATAAAAAACAAAAAATTTGTTTAGAAATGGTGAGCTGCTCTATATTTTCTATCTTTACTATATTTTTAGTGATTGCTATATCGCTAAGGATTGCGGTTTTTTTCTACAGAATCAGTCTACTCACACCCCTAATAGCACGGAACGTTCCATGGGAACTTTCGGAACGTTCCAGCGGAACGTTCCAGGGAGGTGTAAAATGTCCGCCGCTTGGGAACGTTCCAGGAACGTTCCACTGGAACGTTCCAAACATAAATTAACGTTATTGTTATTATTATCAATAAAAAACGCGTAAAACGTAAGTGATAGGTCAAAATCGATGTCAATTTTTGATACGGATATCATATTATAGTTTAGTATATGCGGTACTCAAAATTCAAAAATGACATTTATTCTTACCTATCTCTTACGGTTTACGAGATAATTGTTGTTAAAAACAACAATAATGGAAGGTTTCCCTCAGGTCCCAGTGGAACGTTCCCGGAACGTTCCGTGCTATTAGGGACAGAAGCGGATTTGTGGCAAGAAGTCTTTTTATTAACAAGCATTGATATTCCGTTGCAACTGCGCAATATTTTAAAAGGTCTGGGATATGATAACAAAAATTTGCTCTCAGAATTTTGCGAGAGTAAGTCAGAAGCTACTTTTAAGAAGATAAGAGGAATTCATGAGGACCGGAATGTATGTTATCCTGCAAAGCTCCGAAAAAGAAGCATATTTTGGAATCTTCAAATCTAAACCTGAATTGTTTGAACTTTTAGAAGGAAAGATGAGTAAAGTTCGGACCATGTACCACGTGGAGTTATTCCATATTTCATACAAATATAGATATTCTTGATATTTAAAAGCTACGAAACTAAATATACTATTTACCATGATTTTTGCTAATGCCACTATTTTTTTACTTTGCCTTGAAAAATATTTTTCAACTTCTTCGTTAATTAGCTAACATAATATGTGCACCAATGCAACAAATTACAGCTTACCGAAAAATTGTCTCAGTGGCTCATTGGGGGCCGTAAATAAATTACGTAAGTTTTTTTTCTGAAATTCTGTACAACATACCCCATTTGTTCGTTAAATTTTCAAGCAAAAAAATAAATTTTTAAAAAATACATTAATGTTCAACCAAATAGTTGAATCTTTAACCACAAAGATGTATTTCATAATAAAAAGATGAATTTTCAAAAGAAGCTCATACATTTTCAACTAAATGGTTTGAATAATGGATTTGATGTTAGTCCAAATTTTATTTGAAAAATTTTTTGTTTATATTTGCTTAATTTCTAAAAATTTTAAACTGAATAATTAAATTCTCAGATTAAAAAAAGCCATTTTAACCAAAAATATTATAGTTAAATTTTCATTTAGGAGAGTTATTTTTGAATAAAAAGATGAATTTTCTACAAAATACTTGAATCCTCAACTAAAATAGATTAATTTTCAGCGAAACTGTTGCATTTTCAAAACAAAAAATTGATTTTCTATGAAAAAGACGAATTTTTAACAAAATACATACATTTCCAACCGAATTGTTAAATTTTTTACGAAATGATTGAATTTTCAAGCGGAAAATCATGGAATTTCGCCATACCCCCGCCCCCTTTTCAAAGCTGTTCACGTGGTACATAAATGGCCCCTGAAATATTTTGCTTGCTTGATAACTCATTGATTTTTTTCAAGAATATTTCAAGCCAGATTTTATGTTTTTATGAACAGGTCGTAAAGCACTTTTGAAGCGTGTAGACAAGCACTTCCTGGAGGCTTCAAATAGACAGAGAAGGACTACCGGGATGACTCCTTTCTTTGAACAACCAAATTAGTACAATCTCGTTTGGACGAATTTCTTCAAAAGTATATTGAAGCTATTTTTGAAGTTTCCTCTGGACCTAAAAGTTTCGATTTTCAGTCCGATGGGAAGGAAGGGTATTCCGCAAAAGTGAAATATCTTTTTTGTATGACTAATTTCACTATAAAGAAACAAGGAACAGGGCCATGGCAAACTAATAACTACTACAGGCATATGAGAAATTGCAATAAGAAAAAGAAGAATTCAGGGTCTCAGGATATTATGTCATCTTTCAAGAAGCAGTGCCCCAAGAAAATTGTTCCCGAAGATGTAAATAATAGAAGTGTTGATGGAAATGTTCTTCATCCACTGGAACATGTTAAATTTTTCTTTGAGAAACCTGATAGGGATGGCCTTCCGACTGAAAAGAAACCTGCATCATCAGATGAAAACGAAAATAATACTGCTAGTACTGAGAAAACTGTGCAAGAATCATCTCTGGCAGTAGAACAAGTTCTCGAATATGTACCTGGTGATGAACCTCTGAGCAGACTTAACAGAAAGGCAAAAAAGAGGAAGCGAATTGATAGCGATTCTGATATTCATGAAGAATCTAACTCAGAACAGAGTAATAATCAATCTACTGAAAATGAGACTTTTTTGTTGTAGAAGAGGAACAGTGTGTGGCAGCTGTCTCTTAGAATATTGCCAGTTTAGTTGATCCGGGATGTCACAAGAAAGACAGAGCCACAGACTGGAGTAGGTCAGGTAGAAATAAAAGAAAACTGTCTAAAACTTCCTCCAGTTGCTTTGCCATTACAGATTTTTATCCCACGAGAGACTTACCTTCAGTCCTACAAGAAAATGTAGGATTAAGACTAAAGGTTGAAAACTGCAATTAAAATGTCTGGAAGCAAAAAACCCAATGATCTAGAAAATATGAGCAATTTCATGGTAAGCTTGATAACAGATGGAAAGAAGAACAGCCAAAACAAGAATCACGAACAGAGATATAAAAGTGATATCAAATTGATGGCACGCTATATATTCCAAGCTGGAGGACCGACACAGTACAACTTGTTAAGGAATCATCTTCCCGGTTCACTACCATCAATAACATGTTTGAAGCGTGTTTACGCTCGTAATAAACAAATTCCAAGGGAATGTGAGATTCGCTTCGACCAGTTGTCCAAGTTTCTTTCTACAAGAGGCTACCCAAAGAAAATATAGATCAGCGAAGATGGAACCAGAACATTTAGAAACACAATATTATCAAGTCAATCTGTGCAAAAATTCCATTTTTGAACAAAAAGACTCAGAGACATTATGAATCCAAAATTCAGTTCTTTTGAAAAAACATATTCGAACAGCTCAATATATCAAAAAGAATGCACAGAAAGGCCTCAAAATATGTTTAAAACAAAAAAAAACATTCTAATCGGCTCATTAGAGACAAGTATATAACTAGAGGAAAAAAGAGGGAGAGAATTGGAAAAGAGACAACCAAGCCATCCTCACTCTCATTTCCTTTCTCTTTCTCCGTCTTTTTTATACTACTTTTGGGATTTCGTTCCCAATCTTAATTCTGAAGGATTACCAGAAATTGGATCGTTCCCAGCTAATTCAGCAGCACAGATACGTAGCTATTTCGAAAAGTATCCACTAAGTAATTATGCATATTATATCATGGCGCAACCTTTGTGTGACAAAGCTCCTACCTTTTGCGTTGCACTATTTGGAAGCAACAATAAGTTTCAAGCTGTTGATGTGGCTAATAGATGGAATTGGATGTCTAAGGAAGCTAAGAAATATGGTATTTCCATTTTGGGCTATTCCTCAGACGGCGATACTCGACTTTCAAGTAGTATGCAGAAATACACCTTTTCCATCGAACAATCAGATAAGTGGCCTTCGAGGTGGCCATGGTTCAAAGATGCGAGTTATGTTTCACGATTTGTGTGCAAGATCATATTGATATAGGTACCAAATTAAGAACTAGATTTTTGAAGGCTTCTATATTATTACCTTTAGGTAATTTCCTAGTTTCACCTGTGCATGTCAGAGACCTAATAAGGACAATCAGCAAAGATCAACATAATCTCTGTGAAACAGAATTGAATGGTATGGATAGAATGAATTTCTGATCAATGGAAAAGATGTATCAAGAAAATGTCGGAAATCTATTGAATGATCATATTGCTGGAAGCGCTGGTACTGCTACTTATCTAGAAATGAGCAGAGATATCATTTCCTCCTACATGGACAAAACTTTGGGTCCAGAAAAAAGAATTTTCCTTATTTGACGATGGATATATTTTCTTCTACTGTGGCGAAAATGGCGTAAAGATAATGGCTATTTACTTAAAGAAAATTTTCTGACGACCAACACTTACATGTGCATTGAAATAAATGGCCATGCACTCATTCAAGTCATTAATGCACTCCGCGCCACACAAGAGGATTTTCTTTTTCTACCTTGGTTGTACAGCAGCCACAGTTGTGAACCATTTTTTCGCTGTGCAAGATCCATGACTTCCACCTTGTCAACTGTTGTCAATTTCACAATGCTAGGACTCTTACACCGTATCCGTCGAATTGAGTTTCAAGCTGAAACGGAAGTTACTCTTGGTGATAAATATTCCTTTCCATCTAGTCATCGCTCATCGAAGACTCAGCCTGAAGAATCTAAACTTTTTATATGACCAAATAATGAAAACATCGAAAAAGTAATTTCTGAAGCCAAGTCATTTGCCCTTTTTCGTGCTAAAAGTGTTGGAATGACATTTTGAGAGATTCCGGAACCTGCATTCTCTTTCGAATCTTTTGTATCTGAGCCTGATGTGGACGAAGGTGAAGGATGTTTACCAGTATTAACAGACATTAGTAATGACGAAAAATTTGAAGAACAGGTTGATATCAATGTAACGGAAACTGAGTGTCAAGATGTATGCGAAGATCTATGCATAGTATCCAGTGGTGCTCTAGGAATTAAAACTTTTGAGAATGTTCATCTTTCACCGAATAGTATATACGTAAAAGTCTTGGATTGTCTTCAGGTCCCAGTGATTATAAAGAGAACAACATTATGTTATCTCTGCAATAAAGATGGCACAAAACTGAGCAGTGACCGATTACAACAAGTAGAGGCTCCTGATGCCGAGAGAAGAAACTGTATACGATGATGACTGGTGTGTTTTTTAAACAAGCGATACAAAATCATTTCTGATTGGAAGAGTGTTAGCTTTCGGTTATATGAGTGGAAATACATCGAGGGAGTTGCAATATTCCAAATGTTCAGCACCTGTCCAAGGACCTAAAGAAGGAAAAGGTGTAGGTTGTCTATGCTCGTGGTATTCATTCCAAGTTGAAAATAGTTCATTACTTCAGCTTGATTTTACGTTTTTGCCTGGCTATCATAACATGTGGTACTACGTATGTACTATTCCTCGTCCTCGAGTACTAAACGGTTCTCTTACTGTTGATAAAGGACTTTTATCAAAGATTTTATCAATGTTCAAGGCTTTTAAAAAGAAGCAATAAGTTTACGTCGCGTGATATTAAACTGTAAGTTTAGTATTTATAACATGTATATATATATATATATATATATATATATATATGTAATTTAATAAACATAATTTAAATGTATTCCGAAATATTCTCTTATATTCCATCATATTCCCTCACATTCCATCATATTCCCTCATATTCCTACATATTCCTTCATATTCCCATATTCTTCATATTCTTTGTATTCTCAAATATTCCGATATATTCTCTATATTCTCGAATATTCTTTAGGGAATATATTCCTCACATACGAAAAATCAGAGTGGTCGACCCCTCGATTTATTCTTAACTTTTTAAACTTATCCGTCTAATTTTTAATTCCCACGTGTCTACAAAATAAATAAATAAGAAGAAATTTTCAAAAATTAAACATAAATTGCTGGGTATATGAATAATTAAAAATATATTCTTATCAATAATTTTAGTAACTTTTTTAACTTCACATTAACGTCAGTCAAACACGAATTACTTAATCAACAAAATATTTCACCTTTGTGTTCTTCAACTATTTCTGAGTGTGAAAATAATTTTCTTTCAACTCAATTTTCAAGTTGGGTTTTGGCCAAAATAAGTGGCCTACTGGCCCACTGTGCTATGAGTTGAACATCCTGATCGACACGCGATGATGTAGTTTCTAGTCTCCCTTGGTGTAGGTGAATGCAAACACACTGTGCAGTCCGAAGCTCATGCTAATCGCTTTAGAGTACCTATTTACCTTATACTATTCTTATAACTTTACTATTATTATTATATTATTACTATTATTATTACTATTATTGCACTACTACTACTACTATTGCAAGTGTCTCTTCCGATCTTCACTTATTTCTTGTGCTCAATTCTCTTTAGTGAATGTGCTATCTAACTTTGCGATCTTCGTTTGTTTCTTGTCAGCAATTGTCGTTCATGCGTTATTCTACTCTCTTGAAAACATAACTTTTGCGATTCGAATATTCATTGCGATCCTATAATCTAAACATGTCTACATTGCAACAAAAACTCACGTGCATTGGTTGTGATACTAAACCTTACAAAAGCTTAGGCAGGAAAAAGTAATAAGTGATGAAGATGAAGCAAATGTCTTTTCCTACTGTCTTAAAAAAAGAATAGCTGTAGATAACATTCTGTGTAATAAATGCCGACTCTCTATTCATAGAAATAGTTCTGACAAAGATTCTGAATGTGAAACTTGTACAGATCTTTCTTTCTCTGACGCAACTTCTGATGACCCAACATTCGAAGTTAAGGTCAAACCGAAGGAAGCTGTTTCTGAGGCTGAGTACTTCGAAATTCCTATTCAGAGGAGAGTCGCTACTCATAAATACTGTTGCAATTGTTTCTTTACGAAAAATATAGCTGTCATTTCTGAAGAAGCGCTAATCCAATCGAATGTCAAAAAGAGAATCTTCATATCACCTAGAAATCGGTGTTGTACAACTCATATTCTAAAAAATCGAATATATGAGGAAGATCTTGGCAATTTAAGAGTGTATTCTAACACTTCAATTCTCAGCGCATCAGTTTTGTCCAAAATAATGGAAACTCTTTCCATGAAATGTGATTCAACATTGCTTGAAAAAATCGGCGAATTTAGCCTTTCAGAAAAACAAATTAAAGTTTTTACTGGGTTATCTCGGGAAAATCTTCTTGAAATAAAAGACTTAATGACTTGATTGCGTAACAGTCAATCTCGTGCTGTGATCCAAGCTCTTGTTGTGTTTCTTTTTAAACTACGTACTGGAAATTCCAATAAACTATTTGATGTTCAGGATATTTTGTTTCTGATGTATGATGGTACGTATGCGCGTCATGAGAAAAGTACAAATAATGTGTATCAAAGAAAATCTTTCTCTGGACAGAAGAAAGTTCCTCTTTGTAAGCTCTTCATTATTTGCACGAATGATGGATACGTAGTGGACATGCTTGGGCCGTATCCTGCAAACCAAAATGATGCCGATATCTTGAAAACAATCATTGAAGATCAAAATGGTTTATGCAAGCTTTTGAAGCTTTTGCAAGCTTTGTTCTTGATCGAGGTTTCCGTGACGTAGTTAACGATTTGGCAGAAAAAAAATTCAAAGTACTGATGTCTGCTTTAAAAGGTAAAAGAAAGCAATTGTCAACAGAAGAATTCAACCAGTCACGATTTGTGACTGAAATTCGATGGGTAGTTGAAACTGTTCATGGTATGCTGAAACAAAAGTATCGTCTCCTGGACCATAGAATAGATAATAAGTTGGTACCAAATATTGGAATCTATTTTAGAGTGGTATTATTTCTTAATAATGCTTACGGTGAAAGGCTGCAGTCTGACAAAGAAGTTTCATTTGGAATATTACAGAGTATGCATGCTCAAAAAGATGTCGACAATACACTAGCTACTGAGGTAGAAAAGAAAGGATGGATACGTCGAAAAACTCCCTTCAAAACAGTCACAGCAGATGAAATTCTGGATTTTCCAGAAATGAGTAAAAGAGGTCTGACTATATTTTTCATTGGATCCTTTCAGCTTTCTCAAGCTGTATCTCATTTAGCCGAAATGTTAGATCAGGATGGCAAACTGACCCTTGAGTACGTAAAAGAAGAACCCAATTTACTCAAATTCAAAGTACAATCCCGACACATTTCTCGCGCATCATATAAATGTTTTATAAGATACAAACCTAACAGCTTCGGTGTTTCCAGGGTAACCCACCATGCATGCGAGTGTGCTAATGTCAGGCGAACAGTTGGTTGCTGCTCACACATTGCTGCCATCTTATATTACCTCTCTCATGCTAGGTATTGGTCGAAATTCTTCAACCAGTACAATTACTCAGCGAAATGTTTAAAAAAAGAATTGTACTGTAGTGCTTAATGATGATAGCGATGAGGATTAAGAAACTTCTGAATTGGTGAGAACGTGGGGACTCACGATAATAAAGCACCCCGATTTGTGAGAGGTGAGGGTCACGATAATAAACCACCCCGATTTGTGAGAGGCAAGGGGACTTACGATAATAAAGCACCCTGATTTGTGAGAGGCGAGGGGACTCACAATAATAAAGCACCCTGGAGAAAGAATTTTAAAATCGTACTGCAACCACCTCGTGTTGAACTCTGGAAACTATTATTTGGATAGGCTAACTGCAGACGTTTATGGAGAAAATATTGCTCATGATGTATTCAATTACATCAGTTACATAAATTGCAATGCTCTCTTCATTTTCAACAACGTTCCTAACCCTCTTCAAAAATTCAACAAAAATATATGTTGTGGAGGATATTCTAAGGCATGTTCACGTAAAATATATATATGTGATGACTCTAGAACATAACCTCAAATTTTTCTTCGAAAAATTCAAAAAATTTTGTTAGCTACCCTACTAAAAAAAAGTCAGGAATCGTCATGAATGGTCAGAAGTTCTGACGATTCCTGAACATCCTGACCATTCCTGACGAGTCTGACGATTTCTGAAGATATGCTAATTTACATCCCATCAGGTAGCTCATCGGCTAGGAGCGCAGGTAGGCAACCCAAAAGGATTAAAAATTGAAAATAATTTTTTTTTTCAATGTTGCATATACAGATTTAAAAGATAGAAATTCAGAATCTACGGGTTTAGACGATTTCAGATACCTAAACATTTTTCTAAAAAATGTTAAATTAGATAAAATATAATGTATCTTGTAAAGAGAAAGAGATACGTCAAAACGGACAAAATTTTCAGATTCACCTTCAGAGTCATTCAATATATAAATATTATTAATTAATTATAAGTAAAAAGAAAATATGCATAAATAAATATAAATAAATAATATAAATAACCTGGGAAATATAAAAGGGATTAGGTTTTATGTCATTCCATTCTTGGACCCCTAATAAAAGGATTATCCTTCGAACCCAAGCTCTGACGATTTCTGAACATTTCTCACGGATTCTGACTTTTCCTGACGATTTTTGTCGAGAAACGTAACAAAAGTGGTTAGAAATGGTCAGAAGTCCTGACTTTTTTTCTGACGATTCCGGACTTTTGTTTTAGTAGGGTACAATTTTTTTCAAATTTTTGTCTGTGGAATAGCCTCATTAGTGTCTACAACATATATTTTGTTTATTCAAATCGGTCAAGCTGTTTTCAAGAAAACACTTTTCAAATTTTTCTTTTCCCCTCCATAACTCCCAAAAAAATGAATTTTTAGGGTTATCATTGGGATAAATTCTACTTCACACAGATGCGAACCTATGACAGAAATTTCAAGTTAATACGTGCGGGGCAGATTTTGTCTGCTTAGCCGGCTATGCCCTTCGTTTGAAAATTTTTTTTTCAGGTAAAAAAACACTTATACGAAGTTTCGTGCCTTCTTAACAATTCAAGCCTATTTCAGGTGTACTGCTTCAACTATGTACCCATATTTTACCATGGAAATATATGCCTGAGGACTGTGCAGGGTGGGCCGAAAACCTTGAATTGTCGAAAAACATGTATTGTATATTCCTATAGAATTTTCTTTGTTTAAACGTCTTAGGGGCCGTTTGCAGAATACGTTTCGCCTTTTGGTAGGGGAGAGGAGGGGGGGGGGCGTGGCCTCGAGCGTTAAGCTAATGTTAAAGTTACATACACTCACTATTGAAAAACCGTTACGTAGGGAGAGGGAGGGGGGACAAATTTTTCGGAAAAAAGCGTTACGTATTTTTTTGAACTGCCCCTTATGTTATGTCTTATGCTCAACATTAGAATGCGTTTCTGGGTATTTTTCACCTGTACGTCGTACTAAGTTTTTGATTTACGTATATGATCGAACGTTATGGTCAGCGATTTTTTAATTCATTAACTAAAATCTAATGCAATCCACATATGCAGGAATATTCTATTTTTCTCATAATTCAGTGTGACTACTTCGAAATTCTGTTTTAACTATTTGTAAGCATGTTTTTATATATGGCAGGAATATTAATTTCATTAAAATGAAATAAGCATTAAAAAAATTTAAATCTTTCGATATTGATCTGCGCTTATACTATATGCAGTAAGGAGATTGTTTAAAACTTATAGTTCTTAGTCCTTCGGGAAAGCAAAGAAAAACATAGATATACCTTTCGATTGGGAACGGAATAAATGAGGCCCAGGTCGTGATAGGCGCGTTTGCAGTACTACACGGAAAAAAGTGCTGGAAATTTTAATTGACCAAGTCTGTGACTTTGGATAGGTCTAAAAGCATTTGGAAATTTAAAAATACCGTATTGGAAAGTCATGCAAATAGTGCTTGAAGAAATAAAAGAATTCTTAAATTGCGCCCAGCATAGTCAGTGAAGCATTCCTAGACTCCATCGACAAAATGTCACAGAAAAATTTGTAAGCCGTTCAATACTCCAATAATAACAGAGGTTGGCAAGCGAGGCAATGCGAAAAAGTAGGGTCATGCGAGCGAGGCGAGGCGAAGCGAGGAAGGCAAGGCGATACGAGCGTGCGGCTTAGGGATAAGGAATGGATGGATGTTAGTTCTTAAGGGTTAGTTTTAAGGAAATTCTGTAAAAAAAATGGATGTGTAAGCAAGTCAATTCTTTAAGGCCAGCAGGCTGAAAAATAAACGTTTATCTATCTATCTACTCCAATAATAAATTCTCAAAGAGAGTCAAGGAAGGTTTTATAGACTGTCAAGCTAGCCATTTATGCTAATGAAAAAATAAAAAATTACCTTTAAAATTTATAATATTATCGTTAACTTATATATTTATTTCAATATAATATAACACACACAATTATTACTTATATTAATCGCTCGTTTTTTACGCTCTAAAAAATCGGACGCACGCTGCGGGGATTAGAACTATACCTATCATCTAGACACGAGACTAACGCAAATCATTCCTAACCGCGCAAGCCCCTCGGCTAATCGTTAGGGCTGAAAACACAGTAAAAAATCTTGGCGTTCTGGTACAGCTGAAAACTGCGTGGCCGCGTAAAAAGAATTTTAGTGAGGACTGCGAATTAGACAACTTGCCGCAAGACTGACTTTGCATAACAAATTAAACACATTTTTTAAACAATTTTTGTTTAAATAATGGAAAGATATACATTTTCACGTAAAATTATTTTTTGACCAAGGGATGATTTTACGTAAAAAAAAATAAGTTTTTTCTTCATCTAAACTAAAATTGTTTAAATAATTTTTTCAAATTTGTGAGATATTGAGTACGGCCGCGGAAACGGCTGATAAAATCTCGATTTAGGGAAAAAAACTTTCGCTCGAGTTCATTAAACGGTTTGATCTGAGTTGATTTTTGAATTGCTCTGTCTTATGACAGGTCTCCTATCGGATTACAAATATCACATAATGTATGTCAGTACTCTTGTTTCTGGAACAAGGTATCAGGACAATTTATTGTGTTAATTGGATAAGTAATATTATATATATTCGCATATTTATACGATTTATTATTTTTGTAGAAGTAATGCTAGTTGTCAGATTTTGAGGTTAGAAAGATCAATTATCCCAAAATATTTATCGAGTATATTTTATTTTAATTTAAATGAAATTGAGTATTTTATTAGTTGTCTTGAGTTTTGAGTGAAACTGCTAAACTTTTTTCCTTATTGAGCGTTTCAGGGTGAAAATCGATTGAATGACTTATAGCTTGAAATCCTGTTTTTATTAAAATATTCATCATCAATCCGCTTGTTGACATTCGACCGGCAATTTTTAGGGTTATGTTCATTACCAACAACAAAACAAGAACGGGTTTAACTGGAATGAAAAGATAATTTTTTCACTAAATCTTTTTGCAAGAAAGTTCCCTCTATTATTTTGCTTCGTTCTAAAAACCGTTATATACGTTTTAAAGCAATCATTTATGCATTTATTATATTTAAAAACAATGCATACGTGCTATCTTATGTAAATTTCAAATTTCTATCCCTAAGATATTTTAGGCTTTGGCCGCCGCGGGCGCTGCCTGTCATATCCGGTAAATATCAAGGTCACGTCCGTACTCAATAACATGTAATGGAAATTTTTTTCAGACAATTTCATATGTAGTATAAATTAATATTTACGTAGTACTATGGCACATGATAAAATTTCTGTTTAAAAATTAAATTGAGTTATTCTTATTTTTTAAATGAAAGAATTTGATTCCAGATTGAAGAAATTGATAACAAGTCAACAAAAAATCAAAGTTTTTGTCCTTTGTGCACTTTTTGTAAGACGCACTGTTTATAAGTTGAAGCGTTATAAAACATTTATTTTAATAAAACTGATGTATTTACCAAATCGTATCAATAAATTATTGATAAACAAAATTTTAAGCTTAGAAAAAAACTCACTTGCGTTTACACTCTTAAAAGATGAAAGAAATATTGAGGTAGATTCGAAAATACTTTTTATAGATTGTTATTGAAAAAATGGTTATTTCAAATGAAATTTTTGATGAGAAATAAACATTTTAACAACAATCCACGAAAAGTATTTCAGATTCTATATCAGAATAATAAATTTTGTTAAATAAATAACGAAATTGTTTAAATAATGGTTGTGTATCTTTTTGAAGAAAAAAACCAGATATTGGATTCTACTAAACATTTTTTTTCTAAACAAAAGAAGTTTCAAGAAGTATTAGTGTTGACTCGATTAACTTCTAAGCAACTGTTTATTATTTATTAAAATTATAAAGAAGAAGATGGCTATTATGTAAATGTTTTTGTAATGTAAAACAAACACATTTTATTCTATTATGAGACACATTCTTATATTTTATTTCAATATTTTTATACAAATTTTATGTACGGAAATACGAACTTGAAAATAAAATCTGCTTACATCCAGTTTCTTGCAATTTAATAATAGCCATCTTCTAATTTATTTCGAATAGAAATAAGTGTATTATAAGTAATATCGCGCAGATTGAGAAAGACGTAGGAATACTTGATACCACTAAAAATGTTGAAGCCTGTAAATTTTCGATTAAGAAACAATCGTACAACTTTGTTAAATGAATTTGATATCTAGCAGAATAAGGTAGCAAGTGAATAACATTTTTCACCTCATCTAAATCTTGGAGATTTAAATCCTTTATGCAACCAGTTGTAAAAATAAACGATCAATTTTTAATTCAAAGAAAGGCATACCTTTTTTATCATAAATAATTATTTAAAATCATTCTTAATATCTTTATGCGCTTTGCAATTACTTTTTGTTGTCCATAATTTATTTGCACATTTAATCATTTTAAATAAGCAAGCCAATGGTAACCAATTTGTTTGCCGACTTGACGCATGCGCAGTGAATAAATATGCGAGTTTTGGGAGCACTGAATCTTCATACAGTGTCTACTAGACTCATACAAATGTGCATTTGTCTCTGAGCCCCACTGAGCGCGCCTCTGAACGTTCTCGCAGACAGTCAAGGACTGTTTTCCTGACTCGTATTCGAGTTCTTAGTTTTTGAATCACGTACTTATTCAATTAAAGTCTTTCCAAATATGAAGAGTTATTTTATAGCCACTTCATGAGAGATACGAGACTTTATAAAAATGATGGCCCGTCCAAAAGTCTATCACTAATCTGGGAAATGCTCCAAGACTTATTTTTTCCGTGTACATGCGTATGATGGAGATAGAGGCCCTTGAAGTGTTAATGAGCGAAACAGTAGGCAAAAGAGTGACGGAGGATACGCCAAGGCATTCAAGAATCTGAAGAGCAAGTTGCAGCCGAACACCCTCGGTGTTAAAATCGAGGGTATAAGGCAGACGAGGAACGATGATCTCCTCATTGAGATTGGAGATGTAGCTGAGGGCAAGTTCAAACTATTATCTACTATCAGGAAGATACTCGAGGGGGAGGGGGGGGGGTACGCTAGATGGTCTCACGTACTGGGATTGAGGTTTTGGACCTCGATGTGACGACGGAGGAAGAGGAAGGAAGAGAAGTCACAAATAGACACTTTGGTGATATCAAGACAGGAGGAGAGAAAGTCAAACTTAAGATGAAGGCCTTCACGGGGAGCCTAATGGACTACGTGGAGTTAAACGAGGAGCTAGCCACAAGGCATGATCTCCGAAAACTCCGCACAGGATACTTCAAGGTTGGTTGTGTGTCCTGCAGAGTTAGGAAGACTACGTAGGTCATCAGGTGCTACCGCTGTCAAGGCTGCTAGAGTGTGAGGATCCTGACCGGACCAAGAGCTGCTGGAGGGGCCGCTAAAAAGAACACAGTGCTACCTCTAAGCTGCAAATCCTATACCTCAGGACCTCACCTATCTTACTGAACTCTACGGAACTTTGGACCCCATCTATTGCATCTATTTCACCGGGCCTCTCCTCGCCCCTCGCGAATTTTTTCAGGAGGTTTCCATTTAAAATAGTTTAATTTTGATAGTAAGGTACAAAATGTTGGAAGTTTTAAGCTTTTGAATTTGAAATCGTATTATTGCAAAAGCCTAATCTGAAAATTATACATTATTAACGTTTCTAAACCAAAATGGTATAAATTCGAAGGGTTCCAGGCTTCACTGTTTTAATCTTGATCGCTGTATTGAAAATTATTTAACTTGAAGGTTTTGACTTTGAAATTCTTAAATTTGAAACTACATATCTGAATCATGTAGAAAAACGTTTAAAATAGAAGAACTTTGAATTGAAAGCTTTGAATAATTTTAGATTGAAATATTCAAAATTGTTTTTTTCCGAATTCAAATAGCTGAAAGTTGTGGAATTAGAAACGACAGACTTTCTTATATTCCTTAATTATTAATAATGTAATTATTACCTTAATTAAACAATTACTATGTATTAATTGAGTACTGATTATTGAAACCCTAACATTTTAATTACTATTACTTTCGAACCATAAATATCAAATTTTATTGTGCGATTTGCAATTAAAATAATTCATAGTTGAATAATTTTATATTGAAGATGTTATAAATTTAATGATTTCATAGGTACTTTTAAAATTGAACAAGTTTAATCGTTTGAGCTGAGCGAAAAAAATGTGTGGGTTGATATCTGAAAAAAGTAAAAAAAAAAGTTTGAAATCGGCTAAGATCTTCTGTTTTCTTTTTTTTATTTGAAAATTCAAATTTTTGAAAAGTTCAAAAAATTTCCCTTTTGTTCCGAAAATTATGGCGAATTTTTTCTATGATATTATTTTGTTTTTTCGAGGAAAAAAATTTTCAGTGATGTTTCAACCGTTCAAACATTGCCAATTTTATGTTTTTTAAAGTGATTTTGACGACTGTCTAAGACTAAAATTTTTTTTTTTGAAATAACAAAATAATTGCATGTTTCTTTGATGGAAGCTGAAGAAATTTCAGGTTCGACATATTCAACTTTTTCAAAAATGTGTGCATAGGACTCAATCCAAAAAAAAAACATGTTTTTTGGCCATTTAAAAAAAATTCTAATTTGAGCAAAATCTTTTTTTAAATTTATTTTGTATGTACGCGAAGCCCCCGTTGGAGGTAATCTCAATGAAATCCACACTGCCGATCTACTAATTGATGATCCTACTGATATAGAAATAGAAATGGCCATAAAGAAGTTAAAAAATAACAAAGCCGCGGGCATCGACGACCTACCGTCAGAACTGATAAAAATGGAGGCCCTTGCCTCGCAAGGCAAATTTGCAAATTAATACGCGCTGTTTGGAAAACAGAACGCATGCCGGAGGAATGGAATACCTCTATTATTATTCCTATCTTCAAAGAAGGCAACAAAATGAATTGTAACAATTATGGGGGAATTTTACTTGTGCCTTCGTGTTATAAGATCCTGTCCAATGTAATCTTAAGTAGACCAACTCCTTTGACCGAGGAAATCATTGGGGATTACCAGTGTGGATTCCGCCGAAACCGGTCTACAAGCGATCAAATGTTTACAATTAGACAACTGCTATAGAAAAGAAATGGGAATTTAATGAAGTAGTGCATCAGCTATTTATCGATTTCAAAAAGGCTTACGACTCTATTATACGCGCACGAATGTACTGGATCCTAAAGTTCTTGGGTGTAACAAGAAAATTAGTTAGACTCATCAAAATTTGCTTAAGCGGCAGTAGGAGTAGAATACGTGCAAACGGAAGTTTATCTGAAGAGTTTTCGATACGCGATACCCTAAAACAGGACGATGCACTTTCGTGCGTTCTTTTCAACTTAGTTTTAGAGTACGTGGTCTGACAAGTACAAGTGAATCCGACCGGTCGCGGTGCCGTGCTACCCTCAATGAAATATTACAAATTCTTGGGTATGCGGATGATTTCGAGTTACTAGGGGATGATAAAGAAACCGTAGCTAAAAATGCAGAAATCTTGATCACAAAAGCCAAAGATATTAGCTTGGAAGTTAGCGAAAAATATGAAATTCGAAAGGGTTAACGAGTTTAAATACGTCGGGTCTATTATATCTAGCAAAAATAATATTAAAACGGAAATAAACGCGCGGCTGAACGCTGGCAATGGGTGCTATTATGCAACAAACACACTAGTAAAATCGCGATTGCTATCTAGAAACATCAAAGTAAAAATTTACAAAAACAATAATTCCGGTCGTCATGTACGGATTTGAAACGTGGGCGCTGACGAAAGGAGAGGAGAATAGGTTTAGAGTTTTTGAAAATAAAGTACTTGGAAAAATCTATAGTCCAAAGAGGGACGAAGAGACTGGTGAATGGAGAAAACTGAATAATGATGAGCTGCATGCTCTCTACGGGTCAGCAAATATTAATAAATAGAGTAATGAAAGCGCGTAAATTGTGATAGGCGGGGCATGTAGCAAGAATGGGCAATGAAGGAACAGTGGCGCAAGTTTTAAGAGGGAAACCGATCGGTAAGATACCTCTAGGCAGACCGAGCAACAGATGGGAGAAAAATGTAAGGGATGATCTAAAAGAACTAGGACATGATTACTTAAACTGGATGGAGGATGCACAGGATAGAGATGCGTGGCGGTTTCGGGTAGATAAGACGATGAACTTTCAAGTTCGAATCGCTAATCGATAATTATTATTCGCTAGCAAAAACTGCACATTGAACAAATTCACCATACTTTTCGAATCAAGGGAACAGACAGTATTAAACGGTTTCAAAATTTTTTTTTTTTTTTTTTTCGGATGTCAGCCCACAAATTTGTTTCGCTCAGCTCAAGCGATTCGACTAATTTCATCATTTTCACTCCACCCTATTGGGGAATTCAACATTTTTTGGATCAAAGTCAAACCGTTAAAAATTCTGCATTTTGAGAATCAAAGTATTTTAATACTTGAACGATTTCCAACTAAACTCGCTTTCATTTTTACACTTTTTAATTGAAGCATTACAGCTGGTTTGAAATTTAAATTGTTTAAAATTTGACAATTTTCGTTTTAAAAGCCTCAATAGGTCAATCGAAATAGCTGAGCAATTTTCAGTACTTCTCTTTCAGTTTGTCGAATTTTAATTGTTCTAGATGTCAAATTATACAATTTTTAATGTTTTTTTATTGGGAGATTTTATAAATTCTGGAAGCTTCGAATTTGTGCATTATTTAATATTTGAGTTTAAAATTGTAGGATTTTTAATATTCGCTTTTAAACGCTAGAAATTTAGAATTGCTTTGTATTATATTCTTTAATTTTAAGATTTTTTTTTGAACACTTCAAATTATAAATCGTTTATTTATCAAGGTTCGAATATAAAAATTGAAATAACTTGGGAAATTGTTCAAAAAGCGGCATATGACCGGGAATTATGGTTTCAATCTTGAGCTGACAGTTTATTACACACTATGTTTTTGGATTTTTAGTTAATATATTTAGAATTCTTCGATTTTTAATATATATCAATGTATAGTTTATTTTTGAAAACGTTTAAATTGAGAAATGGAAAATGGCCGGAAATATTTATTTCTAAGATTTGAACGACCTCGCTGAAACAACTTTAAAAAAATCAGTTAATAAATAAAGCTGTGGAGTGAAATCAATAAAAAATTCTACTTTTCCCCACCTTGCAGCATCATCCCATTACCATTACCATTACCACTTCGTTATTTGGACGGCCCCACCTCTTGCTTTCAGTTGCTGTCTCAGTTCACATCATCTTCCTCGTCAGTAAAAGCACTGATGCCCCTTGGAGAGAGCACAGACAGCATCATGCACTTGGTGAGTGAGGAAACCACCTTTACTTGATCGCTTCACACTTTCTCTCTTTCTTCCTTCTTATTCCTGCTCTTGTTTATCCTCCGCATTTTTTATCCAAGGTTTCCCCAAAAACACAAATTTATTAATTTTTCACCTTCCTCAATTTCCAAAAATCTGTATTCAAGATCAATCGAATTCTGAAAGAAGATAAACAAACAGTCTTGGCTCATTTCGTCCTCGAGTCTGTACAAAAAATAACCATATTCTTTTTAATTGTTGTTAATTGCTATGATTTGATATTTTACATTTCACTCTGGTAATAAGAAACAAATTGCTACATTTCTTAGGGACTTTGGAATAATTTCAAATGAATCCCAATAAATATTAATTTCTACTCTAACATATTCTCACTACAAGATATTTTTCGAAAATCCAGCTAAAAATCTCTGGTCTATCCTCTTCACTTGCTTCTATTCTCTGCTTTATTATAAAATTGTCTAATATTTTATTTCTGCGGGTGGTGATGTATTATAAATTGTGTACAGTGACAGTGCGTGTCTTTCGGAGTTGATAATCGAGGACAAAATTCGCGTGTCATTATCATAAATACTAAGTGCCCAAGGAATAGGAATTCATTCGTTCGATTGCTAAAAAAAGTTCGACGTCCTGAAAGTGGGCTGCCAAAAATCGTGCCTTTGAATCGTCGAGGATGTGTGCGATTTCTGCCAAAGGCTTGGTGACGTTCCATAAAAGAGTAGCCCTGTATCCCTGTATCCCTGAATAAAATCGTGTGTTTTGCTAAACGAGTTGAAGATTATCGTGTCGATTCGTAAAAGCGGAGAGGGTCGTCACGTCGAGAGAATGAAAGTAAGCGCCCATTTGAATAACTTGAATCAAACGCGGTCAAGTGCAATGTGAAAATCATGATCCATGAATCTTTCGATTTGTTTATTTACTATGATTTTTCACCTGAGATAATCCAACAATGCCATCTAAAATTTAAATTCGAATCTTTGCTGCTTACCTTGTGTTCTCACTTATTTGTAGGTGATTGCCAAAAAGTTGACCATGTCAAGTCCCAGTCATTTTTCACTTCTCCTTTAAATAATAAATTTGTTCTAAAATTAACTCAGAAAATAACTGATATAAAATCACAATTTAGTGAAGTCTTACAATTTCAGACGACATCGTTTTATAATTATAAATAAAAAAGTACGCTTAACGTCTTGTGACGCACCTGTCCCAATCTACAGATTTAAAATACAAAATTGCTAAATTATAATAACACCATTTTTCAAATGTTTAAGATTCACATATATCACTTATATTGAGTTGAAAAAGACAAAAATCAAAAGTCAAGTTCAGTATTTTAGAGTTAATGATCTTAAAAATCAGTTCAAAGTCTGCACCACACGTTTTTTCTTTGGTCACGCTGCATTGCTATTTTAGGATAAAACTCGAAAATAACTTCAAACTATTCATAGTGCGGGCTGAAATTATTAATTTCATACTCTCAAAGATTTTAGTATGATCTAAAATTGATTTATCAACGTTCATTCTAAATAATAGTTAATAATGATCATTATTTTTGCGTAATATATTTTTTTAAATGTCCGGTAACGCTCCATATTTATTTATCATATAGTTACAATACAATGAGAGGATGTTTTGAAACGCTGAAGTCAAAATCAAATTAATCCGGAAAATAGTCATTTTCCCCGCATAAAAAAATTTTTGATCTGCAAACCATATATTTTTAAAAGGTTTTTGAAATTTTTTGTTTGATCATAGTCGCAGGTCCTGTCACGCTACTTTTAATAACGTGTGAAATGCATATCTATTACAAATACGTTCTATGCTCTTTCAGTTTTATATTTTCATACTATCCTAGGTGACCCTTGATTTAAAAAAACATTTTAGGTGTTTTGTAAATTTGCCTGGTTTTCGAAAATGTCATTGTATAAACTGATCAACTTTTTAAGAATCAACCTTATACTGAAATTAAATGCCGATCGAACATTTAGTTCTCTGAACTATAAACCATATCAAAATGGGTTTACATTTGAAATATTACTGAATGCATGTTAAATATCGCCTTCCTAGTGAAATAGGCGGGGTGAAAATAAAAACAATATATTAGCCTTAGCTTGTCATTTAAGTGAGCACAAGGAAATATAATTGGTTTTATGCTAATTATTTGACTATTTCAAATGCAAATGTTAAGCTTTGATTATGTCTTAGCGACATTTTATTAAAATTCCAAATGGGAAAGAAAGTGAAGACACCTTAGGACCCCCTTGGGCGTTTTAGTGAGGACAACTTTCTTCTTTTACATATCCAAGCTTGTCGTCAATCAGACAGAAGGTAAACGGAAAAAATCGATATTAATTATTGATTGTATTTTCCTTTATTAGTAATTTGTAATTTATTATCAGAAAGTCCCTAGGTCTTCAATGCTAGCTCTAGCCCTCTAAGGAACAGAAGAATAGACTAATTATTACATAATTGTAAAAATGTGCAGGTTACATAATTGTCTATTTGGTTGTGATTTATGGAATGCTGCTGATACTTGAGTAAACATACAAAGTATTTTATTTCTTAAAAATTTAAGGATAATAAGCGCAAAGTCTACAGCAAATTTTAAAGCATTTGTCATTTGAAATCAATACAAAATGGAAAGTATTTGAATTTGAAAACACTTCAACACGAATCATCAGTAAAAGAACCAGGGACGCACACACCATATAAGTAGTAGCCGCTACCCAATTCAATGGCTGTGTACTTGAAAGGTTCGACGGGTGGGGGTGGTTGGGGTTGATAGTATCATAAACTGCACATTTTATTGAAAATAAAACTTCAAACAATATAATATCACAAGTGAAAGTAAAGAAAAACTGTTTTTTATAAGCAATAATACGCCACCCCTGTGGCAGAGCGAGTGCAGTTGTTAGAAAGTTACATAATATTATAATTTTAGCATGGGTAAAGGTCTTAATAATTATAGTTGAATGTAGTTGTCTGTTATTGAATTTAAAAATAGATTTATTGAAGAACGTATAACCGTTCTGAATAAAACAGTAAATATTCAGATGCCATTAACATTTTATTATTGTGCGGTTCTGAAGTTGAAAACAGTTGATTCCAAAAATTGCAAGCTTAAGGCTAAGGCGACGTTGAAATGCCGAAATTAATCGAATCATTGAAGTCCATTAAAAAAAGTTGTGTTTTAGCATTCGAAACAATAATTAAAAAATGTTGAAATCGATTATAAAGTCTTCTATTAGGTTTTTGAATTTGAAAGTTTATGAACTTTTAGCTATTGGCTAAACATTGTGCCAAATTCTTTTGTAGGTATACAGTTTTTCGTTATGACGAACAAGAAAAAATTAGGAATAATAAATAAATTTGCTGCTCAAGATACAGTTTCTTAAAATGTACAAAAACACGTCATTTTTTGGAGAAAGGAAAAAAATTAACATTTCAACGGAAACGTCGAAATCGAAATTTCGTCTGTTAGAATCGAAGAAACAGACCATTATTTTCTCAGGCGGAAAATATTTACATAGTGAGGATTATTATGTATAACTTCTCCGCCTTGATTGTGACTATGAAAAATATATTTGTACTTCATCATATACTTTAATGAAACAGAAATAGTCATTCAAACCGAAAAAAGAAGTTGTTGAAACTTGACTTGACTGCCTAAGACTATTTGATAGGCCACAAATTTCTAAAATTTTCGTATAACGTTTATTACAAGGTTCAAAATAATTTTTGGAATAATGAAAAGAGTTCGCTAATTATCTCGAGGATTATCTTGAACCATCTAATAAATGTGAGACGAAATTTTTAGAAATTTGGCCCATCCTAAAGTCTTATTTGGCAGTTAAGTAGAGTTTCGATAACTTATTCTTTCCCTGCATGATTTGAACGAAACATTATTAGGAACTTTTGATTAAATCTGGGACGATTATTCATAAAATTATTTCCAAGTATATTATTTCTTAAAAGTTTAATTCTGTGATTGTGAATATTGAACTTAGAAAGATTTTCTATCATATTATAATACAATACTTTTTCTCTTTATCAATCGATTTCCTATTTACGTTCCACGTTCGCATGAACACCTGACTGAAGGGAGACAAAAATCTTGAAAAATTTTCACGTTTTTCGTGATTCCCAGACACCCACGCAAGTTACCTCGCTAATCGGCCATAAATGTAAAAGTATAGGCACAACTAGGCAAACTTTCATTGGTTAATACTTTTAAAGAAGTAAAGGTGTTTCTTTTCTTCACGATTACGGCACAGTGGTGATATTTTCCATGAACGTCCGCGTGATTTCGCTCACCGAGGAGAGAAAAGCTGGGACCTCGAATAAGGATAAATAATATAAATAAATAAAAAGAAAATAATTATGGCCTCCTGTGTAAGAACCGTTTTCACTCTTGCTGTTTAAACACATATTTCTTTTTATCGGGTCAGACGTATTTTTTGATTCGATACTCACATCGAATCGGTTAATTGAGCCTAGTAACGAGTTGAAGTAGATTCTGAAATTTCATTTTACGGTTAACGTATGAAAATTTAGCATCCAGGAGAAAACATGCATTCATTATTAGCGCCTTAGTCGGGAAATTTTTAAGTTGACAAGGTGTTTGTGTCTAAATTCAAATCAGCGAAAGTGTCGTAAAAATCTCCGGAGTGAGTAGTTAATGAATAAGTTAAAGCTTTCGATTACAGAAAAGCAAATATAGTCAGGATATGAATTCTTATTTAGCACGTATGATAATCATATCTTATTTGTAGAGAATTAATTAAATCGTACTTGAAAAGTCATTAGGGAGAAATTTATTTTTGTCTCGTTTAAAAACTTATGTTTTAAACAAAAATGTACCTTAATGTTATTCAGTTCATTCACAATCCCTTCAAATCTTTATTGCAGAAGGTGTGCAATGTCTTTCTTTGGTTTATTTTCCAAATTTGACAATTTAAAAAAAAAAATAACGCAGATTAATAAATCTGGACCCTCGAAGTAAAATAATTAATTTTTGAATATAGTTCTGATTTTTGGAATAGGTAATATAGGATTATAGATATAGGATTATAGCTTTTCGAAAGGTATATGTATACAGGAGATACAAGAAGGGCAAAAATATCATTGCATTAGTGAAACCAATTATTACAATATGAGCATAAACAGATTATAAGGCTGGGAAGTTCTTTGCGCGTTATGAACCACACGAGCAATTATAAAATTAAATTGTAGATCCAATAGCAAATTATGATTTCTCACGTTTCTATCGACTATTAGTAGGTGTGCCGAGCTTCAAGTGTCAGTCAACGATGCATGGTGGTTAGAGGCCGATGTGATGATCGTTCATCTGTAAAGTAGATGTCTGAATATAATTTTTGCGATTTCTCAAAAATTGCATCCAATCCTAGGACGGAAAATCATGAAGTGGTAGTCAGAACTTTCAGTTAAATTATTTGATTTCAAAGCAAATCATTTTTGTAAATCTTCTTATAGAGATTCAAATATATAAAGTAACTGAAGACGAGAGAGTAAAGAATACAGGGATTTGTAAGTCGCCTTATTTTTTATTTAATGTTATTCATTCCAAGAATTTTTTTTGTAAATTAGCATAAAAGTGCAATGAATTGAAAATCAAGGGTTAGGAAATTTTTTACTTCAGTGCCCAGATCTAATGTTTGTGGGGGATTCAAAACCAATCTATTTAGTAGTAATCTGTATTATCTTCAGAGATGGTAATCTATTTAGATTATTACATTTTCACAAATAGGAAAAAGAAACAATCCAACAAAATGTTTATATATTTCTAAAATTGCTAAAATTTAGTGCATTCTTATTACAAAAAAATTCTTAAATAAAAAGATTTCCTTCAAGAAATTGAGGTAAAATTATTTAGACTCAATTAAAAGAAATCAGAAAAAATTCATAAAACAAGCCCTGCAGATTGGAACGAATCATTTGTTTAGTGTCTCTATTTAAAAATGAATTAATTAAGATCGAACAGAAATCTATTTTATCATGAATAATTTTATGCAAAATGAGCATGAAAAAGATTCAGAATTAACAAACAGACTTCTAAACTACGTCACTTTTCGGCTCATTAGAGAAAAAAATAACCAATTGAAAAAGAGGGAGAAAAGGGGAAAAAGTCAACCAAAAACCAACCTCTCACTTTTTCCTTTATCCGTCTTTTTTATACTACCAGGGAACCAACATGTTTCGGAGTCAATTTAGACTACCTCATCAGGGATTATTTATAGGAAACTACAAGGTCTGATAAATATATTATTATGCTAATTGAAAAAATCAGAACATAATACCTGTGAATAAAAATAATATTTATACGTGTACACTCACATACACATATACACAACATATACCACTTTTCAAAAAAGAGATTACCTTATCTAATTTTGGATTCATTAGTGAATAATTGGCCAAGTTATACAAAAATTATTATTTATAATAAGATTAAAAATCTTGAAAATTCAACGAAATTTATTGAATTAAAAAAAGAAGAAAAATGGTAATCAATTAACTTCACTGTGTATGATGTATGTAAATATTATTATCCGAATATTATCAACCCCGACACTAACTGAAAAACTGTTGGAAAAACACAGTCACTAAAAATTGTGGAAATTATGTTTTAATTTATATTAAAAAAGAACAATTATTTTTGAAGAAAATATCGCTAAGAAATTACGTGGTCAAGTATTCAATTCAATTAGTGTCGGGGTTAATAATATTTGGATCATAATAATTACATACATCATACACAGTGAAGTTAATTAATTACCATTTTTGTTCTTTTTTTAATTTATTTCTTTGAATTTTCAAGATTTTTAATCTTATTTTTTAATAATAATGTTTGTATATCTTGGTCGATTATTCCCTAATGAATCCAAAATTAGATAAAGTAATCTCTTTTTTGAAAATTGATATGTGTTGTGTGTATATGTGCATGTGAGTGTACACGTATAGATATTATTTTTATTTACAGGTATTATGTTCTGATTTTTTCAATTAGTATAATGATATATTTATCATACCTTGTAGTTTCCTATAAATAATCCCTGATGAGGGAGTCTAAATTGACTCCGATACATGTTGGTTCCCTGGTAGTATAAAAAAGACGGATAAAGGAAGAAGTGAGTGGTTGGTTTTGGGTGGACTTTTTCCCTTTTTCTCCCTCTTTTTTCAATTGGTTATTTTTGTCTCTAATGAGCCGAAAAGTGATGTAGTTTAGAAGTCTGTCTGTTAATTCTGAATCTTTTTCATGCTCATTTTGCATAGAATTATTCATGATAAAATAGATTTCTGTTCGATCTTAATTCAATAATTTTTACTTCAGTTATTTGAAGATCTTTTACTTTTTTATCATACTTTAATATTATTTATTAATAAGAATATGCCAGACTAAAGTAATTGAAGAGAGAAATAATTCGTATTGAATACTAAATATCAAAACTTCATGAAAAGTATTGAAATTCAATGCAATAAATTGGATGTCTTGATAATATGAAGGTAGAAATTTAAATGAAATTTATGAAATGGATATCAGAGTTTTGTGTTCAATATCCATGTATTCAATCAATAAGCCAGAGTTTCACCCAAAATCTTGTCATTCCGAAAAGTACTAGTTCGTCATGAGCTTTAACTTTATGTACACACATATAGTTAAGCTGAACCTTATATGTTAAGTAAAGAGAGGAAAAGGCGATAAGCGTCGTACGTCGGCGGTACTGCGTGGCGATTGACGTCGAAAAGAGATTTCTAGCCGAGCTAACATATCTCTAATAGATCTAATTGTATAGTATGTCAATTGATGAACACTCTCTCCAATATACACTAACCTGTGCCAACCGTTTGTTGACAGCATGGACAATCGCGTAGAAGAATCGTTTTTATTTTAATTGGGCATGAAAGGTGCGGTTGGACATAAGGACATTCCTACTAAAGAGCAACTCATGTGATTGTCTTCTGCCCACGAAGGAATATCTCACTTTTCGATTACTAAACACTTTTTGACGCCATAAAAGTGAATTGATTTGAATTTCTTATTCAATTATTGATGATACCCTGAGAAAGTCTCATTTATGAAGGAAATGTAGTTTATACACCTGAACTTGACATACATTCCATTTTATGAATCAAAATTTTGTATAGTTAAAGTAAATTAATAAAGTAACACAGAAGAAAATAAAGTTTCAGTTTTGTTTCAGCTTATTTTTTACAAACTTATTTTGAACTTCAACTATGATCGCTCTCATGATCAATGTGAAAACTGAAAAACAACTTAATTACTTGCAATGTTCGTATTGTTAAAGATGAACCAATTAATAATTATGGCTCAATTTTGTTTCAGTAAGTTGTGACGTTCTTTTTTTGTGGAAAATTAAAGTTTATTTTTTGTCGCGAATACTGTATTTCCAACAAAAAATTAAGTGTGTCATGCCAGAACCTGCTAAACGCCAAAATTTGGGATAACAGTTTTTTTGGCTTATGTTTATGGAGCGATACCAACGCATGTCTCTTCAAAACTACGGTTTGGTCAAATTGAGTGGAATATAATGTGTGATCAAAACTTCCCATATGCCCATATTTTTATGTTTGCTTCCTCACTACTGCTGAAATAGAATACTTTCAAGACATATATTTTGACATTGTTTGCTAATGTCACGTTGTAATTCACACTTTTCAAAAAGAAATTGCAAAAAAAATTGTTTAAACTATTTTGAACAAAATTTAAACTAAAACTGAAGTTCGGTTTAAGTCAATGTTTCTTTTTAAAACTAAAACCTAAACCTATTTTTGTCTTTGAAAAAAATTTGAAAAGAGATGACAGAAATGTGTTTTTGAGTACAATTTCTTATCGAATAGTGTGAAATAAAATGTGAAATAAACAATCTATGTCTTAAAACAAGACTCCTCAAGATACTGACTCAAATGGAAATTTGAAATTGTCAACGTTTTAAACAGGAATCGACAAGGTTGATAGAAAAACGACATCATAAAAAGAGATTATTATTCACATATTATTATAATTCTAATTTAACAATTCTTTCGTTTTCAACGTTTAGAATTGTTTAACATTTAACATTCAATTCAGTACAATTTTTTAATTAGTGTTTCATTAGTTTAAAAATGAGGGCGACATGTGTTTGAAGCTATTACTTTTCACGCGAAATGAGATATCGAGCTGAAATTAAAAAATTTTAATTTGAACTTTTTCGCCAGCTCTGAAAAATCGTGAAAATAACGTTTTTGACCTTTTGGAACGATACCCTTCTGTTTTGAATTTCCGCAAATGAGAAAATTTACATTCAAAATTCTTCAACAATTTTTACCTGTCAAAGTTAAAATTGTTGAATCAAAAATATAGTTTAATGTTTCTAATTGGAAAAGTTTCTATCTTGAACGTGTCAGTTGTTTAGTTCTTTACTAATTTATACTTCAGCCCTAAATTCAGAATAGTTGAGTTTTGAAATGAGTCATGTACAGTTTTGAATAATCAATAAAATTGTTGGTTTTCAAAGGATTTGAAAGTAAAATTGTTACTATTTGTCTGGTTCCCATTTCGAAACATGGAATCCTCCATGTTTCATTCTTGCCTGTCAGTTGACAATAGTAAATTATTTTATTACCTTAAATGAAAGTTTTCTTTAATTGTATGCAAATTTCCCTTTTGTATCTACAACAGTTTTGTTTGAAAGCATTTTTTTATGGAATAATTGCTTGAAAAATTTTCAAAATAATTTGCCAGTTAATTAGTCGGTGGATGAATATATTTTTGGTGCGCGAGGTATGCGTTGGAAGTTGCCGAAGAAATTCTCATCGAGGCACCTTGACCCCGAGATAACGACGCCTAAGAGAAAGTAATTACAATTTTTTTAGAAGATGCCACACGTTAGGCCATAAATCCCAGGCTTTCATTCTTTAAGTCTCTGACCATAAGCCGAGCGTATAACACATATTGATGAACAGAAATCAAATACAATCAATCATCTTCCTGCCTCTTCAGCGCACTTGTACTTTTAAAAAAATCACCTTGCAGTATCACTGGCTCTTATTTATGATACTTTTATTGTTCTTTCTTCTTTCATATATTCATGAGACAAGAAAGCTGTAAAAATTCGCCTTTCTGAAACCTCAATTTACATTGTTTTGTTTTTCTTGGACCACTATGACTGCTGAAATCAACAATGACTTCACATTCCACTTTTCAAAGTCTATTGATAAGTTATAGAAATGATGATTGATGCGTGCGCCTTTGACAACTTACTTTTTTAAATTCCATTAAAAACATTAACCAGTCCACTTTCTTCTCAAGATTCGAGAAACCAACACAAATAATAATTTTTGTGTGACAGTAACCGTGACACGCTTTTAACTGCTTCTAATCTCAAGTCACTCTCATTCCGTGTGTCTTCGTGATTTTCTCCCACCTGAGTTTGCAAAAGTAAACACATAATTATTCATTCATCCACTGACAGATGAAAAATCTATCAAAAAATTAAGAATGTAATCATTCAACTTAACTTTACTCTCTAGTTCGTAAACTATTTTGATAATTTTGAATTTATTATAAAATTTTGTGCTTTGCGAGAACACAAAATAGATATTATCAGCTGAAAATTATTTGAAGAGAGTCGATACAAAGTTATAATAGAACAACATAATTTCTAGTCTGCTGATCGTTTTTTCAAGCAGAGAAAGAATTTGCTTTGTTCACATACTGAAGAGCAGATTCTCCAACATAATTTTGTGATCTAAAAACACGATCTTGAAGATACAGGTCAATGAGGCATCCGTGGTATCGATATTGGTATCCAGATGACATTTTTACCGATCTCGCGTGACATTTTGCAGCAATATTGTGGGACAAAGAAGAGAAAGTTGGAAACTGCGCAAGCTGAGTCGCGTTATTGCTATTTTTTGTGTGTATATGACGAGTATGAACATTATTTTAACCAAGACATTAAATGTCTAATCAATTGAGTCCGGCCGAGGTGCATGAAAAAAATTGCCCACACCTCAATGCACTTTGACCGAAGCTTTATGCTCACATGAATGCAACGCGTTAATTCGAATGTTGATTGCAATACATTTATAAACTTGTTTTTATTTATACATTTTTAAATATTCACAATTGCGTTCCTATTGCATTCATGGATGAAGGAATGTTATTAACATTTTCAACCTATACTTCAATGCTTTACTTTGCTATTTGGAAAAGCTACATGATTTTTCTCGTCTAAACTGTCCATATAATTTAATTACAAATGAAAATTATAGTCACGTACAGAGAAGGCTGATTGAAATATTAGAATGAATAGATGTTTAAAAATAATTATTGGTGATTTATTTCTGTTGATTGTTGCATTTTCATTATCTATAAAACCATGTGAAGTATACGAAATTTGGAACAGAGTTTTTTTGGTGTGCTGATAAATCATCTTTTATTTCTATAAATATAAATCTTATTGTTCATGCGTGTAAACAACTTTAATTGGCTAATAGGGTGGTCAGTCCATATTGAGGAATTTTGTAGAATGGTTAGGAATTTTGATTAACATTCATTATTCATCAAATTTGTAAAAATTGATGTATTATTATGCGCTGATTACGAGAATGATAGTGAAAATTAGCGACTCGGCGATTTTCATGGTGAAATCGTGAAAAAACCATCAAAATCATGGTTTTTTGCGTTTATCTTAACTAATATGCAAAATTTGAAAAAAATATCTCAAACAAAAGTTGTACATCTCATTGGAATGCACATTTTTTGTGACAAACATTTTTTTCTGCGAGTGATAGTTTCCGAGAAAATCAATGATACAAAGATTTCCATCGTATCTCCATTGGTTTCGGTTTGATACCTACTTACGCTCTTCACCACGGGAAGGTTGGAGAATTTTAAAGAGCATATTTTTTTTCTATTTTTATATGTTTTGTAATTTTTTTGGGTTTTTTTAAAAGGATTTTTATGATTAAGTCAATAGAGGGAAGGGGACTTTGGAAAGGGGGTTGGATGTGATCAAAATTATTTACCCCTCAGTCATTAACATGTCAATTGAAGGAAGGGCACTTTGAAAAGGGGGTCGGATTAGCCCAAAGTTTTTTTCCCCTCAGTTATTAACCCGTCAGTAGAGGGTAGGGGACTTTGGAAAAGGGGTCGGATGTGACCAAAATTATTTACCCCTCAGTCATTAACATGTCAATTAAAGGAAGGGCACTTTGGAAAGGGGGTCGGATGAGCCCAAAGTTATTTCCCCCTCAGTTATTATCCCGTCAATAGCGGGATAATGTTATGCTCTTTAAAATTCTCCAACCTTCCCGTGGTGAAGAGCGTAAGTAGGTATCAAACCGAAACCAATGGAGATACGATGGAAATCTTTGTATCATTGATTTTCTCGGAAACTATCACTCGCAGAAAAAAATGTTTGTTGTGTGAGACCTTAGTTATTTTTTGTGCCCTGTCGCAGGGGTGCCTTCCCGTCTCCACGACAGGCTGGAAAGGGGGTTGTGTGAGACCTTAGTTTTTTTTTGTGCCCTGTCACAGGGGTGCCTTCCCTCCCCCACGACAGGCTGGAAAGGGGGTTGTGTGAGACCTTAGTTATTTTTTGTGCCCAGTCACAGGGGTGCCTTCCCGCCCCCACGACAGGCTGGAAAGGGGGTTGTGTGAGACCTCAGTGATTTTTCGTGCCTTGTCACAGGGGTGCCTTCCCGCCCCCACAACAGGCTGGAAAGGGGGTTGTGTGAGACCAATGGAGATACGATTGTAATCCTTATATCGTTCATTTACTCGAAAACTATCACTCGCAGAAAAAAATATTTCCAACAAAAAATGTGTATTTCAATTATGTCTACAACTTTTGTTTGAAACATTTTTTTTTATTTTGCATATTAGCTTAGATCATCGCTAAAAACCATGATTTTTATGGTTTTTCCATGGTTTCACCATGAAAATCAAATTTCCGCCCATTTTCACTATCATTTTCGTAATCAGCGCGTCAAAATATATAAGTATACGGAGCCTCAAAAGAATCAGCGGTTTACGCTATTCGGAACTCCACCCCCGAAACCAATGGAGATACGATCGAAATCTTTGTATCATTGATTTTCTCGGAAACTATCACTCGCAGAAAAAAATGTTTGTAACAAAAAATGTGCATTTCAATGAGATGTACAACTTTTGTTTAAGATATTTTTTCAAATTTTGCATATTAGTTAGGATAAACGCAAAAAACCATGATTTTGATGGTTTTTTGACGATTTCACCATGAAAATCGCCGAGTCGCCAATTTTCACTATCATTTTCGTAATCAGCGCATCAAAATACATAAATATACATAGTATGAAAGAAATCGCCGGTTTACGGCTTTCGGAAGTCCACCCAAAATTAATATTATTATCATTCATAATAATAATTTCTTTCCAAACAATCAATGAATCAAAAATCAAACGGTACTTCGGCAAAATAAAAAGTAATATAAAATACGATTAGTAGTATCTATTATTATTAGGTCACATGATTGCGTGAAGTTACGTAAAATAGAAGTTGAGAGATATCTTTGCGCTTCTTGATCAACAAATGAAAAGTAAGAGGATTTATTTAAATAAAAACTTTCGTTTAGAGTTAACAAGCTCTTATCTGTCCATGTAAAAGATTTAATCTAAAAATTGAATTGAAATAAGTTTGAGTTTGTTTAAATCAAACAGATCTGACTGAGTGCTTTAGAATTTATTTCTTCGGCAGTGCAAACTGTAGAGTTGTAGAATTTAGATTTTTGAAATATATAATTCCTTTCTTTCAAGGCCTAGTACCAAAGGGATAAGCTCCTCGCAGTTCTTTTTCCGGTACCTGCGACTGGCCACACGACCAGCCCTACTCTCTCTTCTATTGTGAACGAGGAAAATCCCATCTGGATATTCTGTCTCGAAATTCGGTTACGATACCGATACGAGACGGAACTTTTCGATATTTTTCTGATACGATACAAAACCGAGACTGGAAGGGGAGTATCGTATCGGTATCATCTCAGTATCGAAAAATATCGCTTGGCGGCATCACTAACAAAGCAATTATCTTATCATCAAGGAACCACCCAATCCACCCAACCATATATCCGAATCAAAAATACACACTATGCACTCTCAGATCAGAATTTGGATTTTCTCCGTCAAGATTACCGAAAATTTCTCTCCCTGCAGCAGTAAATAAATTTTCTCAAGAATCAAGTCCGATAGCAATACAATATTCTACTTAGAATTTTCCCTCTGCTCTGGAGCTTGTTGTACCTTTGCTCCATATTATCATTGCAATCATAGGTTTCTCAGGTCACGAGTTTCTCTATCCGTCGCCAGCTAGGGGGCAAATGCGGACACTGCAAGAGATCTATAGTATCATTAACATATAAGATGTTCACTGTGAGTCTTGGTGCATTATGTAGGAGCACTGAGTAGCATCGATTCTTGATAGCCTCAGGTGACTTGGAATAATGTGCTCCGATTTGCTCATTCGCATAGAGAGCTACGTGGCGGTACCAATTGAGGAGGAAAAACGCTTCTTAAGTCGCAATTGAAAATAAATTATGGAGGACACGGGTAATTAGAAAACGATGTAGGGGAATTCAAGTCCAGATGCTCTTTACCGCTATTTACAGGAGCTCAAGTTCTCAGGATCGTTTGTTTCCTCTTCAATTGGTCAATATAAACCCTTTGGAACGTTAATGGATTGTTTTTCATATCTGATTTTGTTTTAATGGCTTGCAGGTGAAGAGATTTTGTTTGAACTCTTGCTCAGAGATTCTGCTTGAGAATTATATCTATAGGTACTCTTAATTCTATTGGATTCCAAACAATCATTAATTTATTTATTCATCTTGGTTACGTTATTTCCATTTTTCTTGCTCAGAATACTTAGACGTGTAAGAGTTATTTTTATTCAAGATGCTATTTATTACGGCTCTAATTAGTATCGTTTATCTGTTTGGTACTTCATTCGATGGTTACTTGGTACATATTACAAAAAGCCACAATTTCGGATTCAAGGTTAAGTCGTTATTTAACTGCCTATTTATTTAAAGGAATGCAAGCGATTGCAAGTAAACATGATAGAACAAATTTAGTGTTTAAACTTCCAATACCAAAAAAATTTAATTTTGATATATACTTTTACATTTCTAATGCCCCAATCATAACCGCATGGATTTCTATCTTAATTTTTTTGAAAATAAGGATATCGGTAATAGATATAGGTTGATACATTTCTAAAGCATAATTTTAATTTCATTCTTAAGGATTCACAATTTTTATCAAGGCGTCTCTAATATTAAAGTACATTAGACTCAAATACATTGAACTGTTTACAATTTAAAAATTCTGTTAATAAGTCAGTCATAAATTTTAAAATTCAAATTGTGAAAAGCTAGACTTCATATCGAGTCTAGTTGAAATATTATATTGTGCATTTCAGAGATGTTGCACGCAATTCTTACAAGTTTTTAGTACATAAATGACTTAAAGATATTGGAAAGTGAAAAAAGTCTACGCTCGCAGAAAAACACAATATGATATTTCAATCCATAAAAAAGTTAGTTCCTCAAGACTAAGGAACGTATTCTTGCTCTAATTGAGTTTAGTTTTTTTGTCTGCATCGTCTGGTCTCATTTTTTGGGTTTCCTGACGAAGAATTACTATTTATTTTTACGGAAATTAACTTAATTGGAAGTTTGCATAGTTTCGTGTATGTTTAAGCCCCAAACAACGGTTAAAACCTTTTTTTTTTAAACAAAGTAATGTAATTAATTTTTTCTTACCAAATGGAACAAGATATAAGGGAGTGAATTATAAAAAACATTGGCTTTTTTGGATCAAACTAATATACAGCGATCTGAACGTGACAATTTCAAACGTTAAGTTTTTTATTTCAACTTGGGATTTATAGAAAAATAAATAATTACGAGTACAAAATGTATAAAAGTATAACTTCAATTTACCTCACGTACAATTTCGAATTTCGTTGGTTTCAAGGTGTAGTAATTCTGAATTGGATTTTAAACGATATGAAAGTCTGGTTGCTTTGAAATTCAAGAAGTTTTCACAATAGAAAATTTTCCTTTTGAGAAATGTTTTCTAGTTTCATAAACTGCAAAATAAATGAGTATCAGTAAATTCTACAGAAGGGTATATTCCATAAATTTTTCTGAGATCCTTTTTCATTTGGATTAGGCAATTAGAGCCATGCTTCATTCAAAGCAACTAAAATGGCAATGGGTTGGAAGTTAAGTAAGACGTTTCGATAGTATATTGATGTTTCACAATCATTATTATCGATTTATTAATCTTGGCTTCATAAAAAGAGAATTGACTTTACACTTAATCAAACGCACCTGAAAGGAAATTGTGTCAAACATTTTTGTGTTTCTGTCAAGAAAGTTTCAGTTTCTCATGTTGCCTAAAACTATGTAAGATGGTCTAGGATGTACTCCGCCCATAATTTTGAATTTGATTTGACTGACTGATCTTATCAGGTGTAGATTTATACCATTTAGAAGCCATAGATCACATGTATGAGGGGCTAAACCTGATGAATTAAAGATGCTCCAGGTTGCGCCATGGAAATTGTCTTCTGATAAGCGGGATAAGCCACACGCTAACTTTCTCTATAGCCTCTAGGAGACTATGATAGGATATAGGATAGAGGATGGGTCGTCTATCGAGATATGTGTTTAATTGAACGGTTCACGCTTCTTGTCTTTTATGTATGTACTTATCCACTTTAACATGTAACCTAATTACATAAACAGTGAACACTCACATTACATTATTCCACAGCAAGGACATTGTATAATCGCTCTGCATTCGTCGATGACACTTTCACAAAGTAGACCGAAGTGGCTGTATAATCACTGCGTGCTCTTAATGAGAACTTATTCTCGAGAAATCGTGAATCATTTGTAACTAGTGAATCCATCAGTTGAATAAAAAATTTCTATCATTATATTTGTTAGATTAGAGATGGTGTTAAAGCGATGTTGTTTGTCTGAGTAAAATAAGTTTATATAAATAATACATGTAGATGGTAAAAAGAAACTGACATACTTCAGACCAAAAGTAGATTTTGATGTTATAAATCCTTTATTTTATAATCCTTCATTTATCATTCTCCTTGCAAAAATGGAGCAAAACAGTTGGGGAGTTTTTGACTCTTCAACTAAGTCAATTTTATTATTAAAATGTTTTTAACAGTATCAATTTATCAATTTTTTTAAAACAAATTTAAATTTTTCATAATTTAAACAAAATTTCTTACCAAAAATGAAGCTCCTTAAAGAGATGTGAGGAGGAAGATGATTTTTTTATAAGTCATTGACGAATATTTGACGAATTTTGAAATTTAACGTCCTGAAGAGGAAACCGACAAAGTTTTCGAAACGTTGGCAGAAATAAAGGATTTATAACATCAAAATCTACTTTTGGTCTTAAGTATGTCAGTTTCTTTTTACCATCTACATGTATTATTTATATTTCACTATATTTTTATTTCTTATGCGCAGTCCTTAATTATTTGATTATATGAACTTCTAGACTAGAAGAAAATACTCGATTCGGGTAGTGTTTCTAGGTGGATTATTTATTACTAGTACTACTAGTGTGGGCTCACCACACCGACGACGGGCCAACAGCACGCAGTATTCCCGCATGGTCACCCATCCAAGTACTAACCGCGCCCAACACTGATTAACTTCAGTGATCTTACGAGAACTGGTGTTTTCAGCGTGGTATCGCCGTTGGGTCTTTTGATTCAGTGAAACAATTGTATATGTGTGGAAAGGCATAAATATACAGATGAGTAATAAAATAATAATAGTAACGACAAATTGGAATTTTACTAATCGTGCAAGTTGAAAAGTTTTCATGTATCAAAAATTTATACGGAATTATTCTGGATTTTGTGATTTTGCTACAATTATTTCACATGAATTCTATTGAAATTATAGATAAATTCAATGTAGAATATTTTCTCTAGAAATTCCAAACAATCTTTTTTCTTCGATAATGAGGAGTTTATATGAAATTTTTTTTTTTTTGTGTAATTGGTAAAGATTTCTTAGTAAAGAATTGATTTTCTGATTTATTAATGACAATTTTTTGAAAGATTCATTTATCTACCATTCCACCTATCAGAAAAGTGTATAAACAGTAATTTTTATTTCTTTCATTAGGGTATGTATAAAACGCCAATTCCTCAGATATATGTTTATCACCAGGATCCCAATTCTGGTTTCATACTACATAGAAAATTCTTCTATTGTTGCTTTTTTCTGAAATAGGCCAAAGAAGCGCTCTTTTCCTGGCCGCGGAGCGGCAGTAAAATAGCACTTCATTGTGCCGCGACGAGCGGCACGTAAAGTTACAGCAAGGAGGAAGAAGCGAGTGAGAAGTGAAAGAAAAGTGAAAGAAAAGAATGACAACAATTCAGTTTAAAACTACGTTAAACTATACAGTGGATTTTGGACTTCTAACACCGCCCCATGCGCGTGCGTACGCGGTACAATCAAGCGCCATATTACTTCCATTCCTTGGGGAGATAGACTCATGCTTATACTGCCTATTTCAGATGAAGTATCATATGCACTACAGCAGGAAATTTGAACTTTACTGCTTAGGTACATAATCTACTATTATGTAACACAAGTATGTTTTCCTCGCTTTCTGGGCGTGGTTTGTAGCAGCAAAGTCGGTTATTGTTGGTATACGTGATATCATGAGAACAATCGGAAACCATACTCTTATTACATAAAATATCATGTGTACCGAGGCATCGAAGTCTTTTAACGCTCTCGCGTGTTTGCAAAAAAATATGGAATAATAATAATATATTTATTATCACCAAAGGCTGAAAAATGGTTATTTCTGACCCGTATAAGCCGTAAAAAGGCAAATTGTGTCCACATATATACTTAGTATAGACCCAATTGGAATATTTCCTATTGTCGCGCGTTCATGTTAACGTGACAGATAATCGAAAAATTCACGCAATTGTAGATATTTTTAACTATTTCAAGCTCAAAAATGGGTATTTCTGATTCAGATAAGGGGTGAAAAATGCATTTTGTATTCATATATATATATATATATATATATATATATATATATACACTACCGTCGGAAATTGCGCGCACGACTAGCGTGAGCGCTATTAAAAATCACTGCTGACTTCGAACCACGATATTTCGGCGAAAAAATAAGATAGGGCATTTTTTAAAAAACAGTTGGAAAGCTCGTGAAATTCCACGTCGATTGGTACCCAACAAATCTTTTTTTGACCTTCTGTAAATAGTATAGCACAAAAGTGAGACAAAAGAGAAGAGGGCTCATGGTGTCACCCTGAAATACACATCTCTGAAAGGTGACACTGTTAGTGATCACACGATGTTTTCCGGATGAGATAGTAAATCTGGTTTTCCAAAGCGGCATTAATCTCTCTATGCACCTCACGATGCGTGGATGAACCTTTAAGGTTTCCAACAGACAGATGATAGTCTATGGGAGGTTGAATCGAAAGGTAGCCTATTTTTTTATGACTCATCTTTTTCGGGAGTTATTTTGGTAACGACCAGAAACTTTTGAGCCCTATCCAAAAACGAAAGCAAAATATTTGATTTTTTCGCTACGGCGCGGCCGCGCCGCAGTGCATAATATAATATTAATATGAGGTATTATCAGCACGAAAAGATAAGTCTATGGAAAAAATATTAAATTATACTTTATTGAATTTTTGAAATATTCTTATTGGTAGTACGGTTTGAAGGAGAAAATATTATTTTTCATGTAAAAATTTGAAAGATACAACAATACATTTATTAGAAAATGTTATTTTTGGGTAAACTTTTTTCTTATTGATTCTCATTTAATTAAAAAAGAAATGTTATGATTTCACTAACAAGGAAACCTACGTAGATGTCCCCCTTCAATTTCCTTCATTCTCAGTATTCTCACATAAATGGGGCACCCACCTTGAAAATGAAAGTTGTTCGATCGGGCTAAAAATTGGCCCAATTGTAGTCCTATTAGATAGTACTCCTCACACTAAAAATTAATTCATTTTGATAATTATTTATCAAAGTGGAGGGGGTACATTTTTTGGGTTTTGGAGAGAAGCCTTACTTTTAAACTTTTGTCACTTTTGTCCTATTGCCTTAAACAAAATTTCACTTGAAATGTTTTCGATAGATTTTTTCACAAACTTTCTGGTCAAATTGAAAATCAAAAATAAATTTGACTTTTTTTCAAACTTGGGCCCTTGTTTTTCTTCAAAATAGTTTTTAAAAAGAGCTGAAATTTTTTCCTATAAGACTCCCAATTTTCAGAGTGGCAAATTAATTTGTCTTTGAGTAATAGAACGATACGTAAACAAGATGCCGTAATAGGGCGGGTGGCGCGCGATTTTCCCTAGTGCGCTCAGGCCGAGGATCTTTGTGCAACGCTTTAGTGCCAGTTTTTCAAGTTAAGTAATATTATATGGTAATATTATCTGTCTTTCTGTTCGATTTTTTGGCGATAGTTTCAACAGTTGTTTTCTTTGCAGGCCTCTTCTGCGGATTTTGTTTTTTGCCATTCGAGAAGATGTCGTATTTCTCAGAGGACGAAAACTTCTTTAGTTTGAAGTTTTCCGCCTTGAGTGGGAATGAAAGCGTGGTACTGTATTGTATCTGGCATCATGATAGCTTTATCAAATCTGTTTTGAAGTCACTCGGCGGCTAAGACATGATTTTCTTTGCTGCTGAAAAAAAATTCGTTTTCCTTACAGTTACTCTTTGCCCACTGAAACAAAGCATGGAGAGTAAGTATGTGATGTGTCGGAGAACATTGTAAGCTTGAACGTACGGCTTGTCTCTTTATATTCGCTTCTATACCATCACATGCACCCTTACCATGATATGTACCATGCAAGTGCCATTCAGCTTGGATACCAAAATCTTCTTCATGGGCTCGGAGATTAACAAAGCTACTCTTATTTGTGAAATGTTACCCTGCACCATCAGTGAAATAGTAGCTTTTATTTGGCTTGAAATGAGTTTTCAAGTATTCTACTATTATTTTTTGATACTCGTGAACAGCCACCGTGTCATGAGCTAAATCATCATTGCGCTACATTCTAGATTATGAAGGCGTAATTCTCAGCAAAATCGAAGCAAATCAAAAACTCCCCAGGCAATAAATTTTCCTTCAGGTTTTTGAAAAAAAATGTAAATGTAAAAAAAATGTAAATTCAAAAGATGCATATTGTATATTCTCACTTCTAATTTTTAAAGCATATTCCCAATTAATTTTACACTGACCGTAATGCAGGCCTTGTTAATTCACCCTGAAAATGCAGAGTTACAACAGTTACTCTAGTGGCATATAATATTACTTAACTTAAAAAACTGGCACTAAAGCGTTGCACAAAGATCCTCGGCCTGAGCGCACTAGGGGAGATCGCGCGCCACCGGCTCTACCACGGCATCTTGTTTACGTATCGTTCTATTACTCAATGACAAATTAATTTGCCACTCTGAAAATTGGGGATCTTATAGGAAAAAATCTCAGCTTTCATTTAAAACTATTTTGAAGAAAAAAAAGTGCCCAAGTTTTAAAAAAATTTAAATTTATTTTTGATTTTCAAAAATTTGGGTCAAATTTAGATTTTTTCCAAAAATCGTTATTACCACCAGAAACTTTGTGGAAAAATCTATCGAAAATATTTTAAGTGAAATTTTGTTTAAGGTAATAGGACAAAAGTTACAAACATTTGAAAGTAAGGCTTTGCTCAAAAAACCCAAAAATTGTACCCCCTCCACTTTGATAAATAATTATCAAAATCAATTATTTTTTTTTGTGAGTAGTACTATCTAATAGGACTACAATTGGGCCAATTTTTAGCCCGATCGGACAACTTTCATTTTCGATGTGGGTACACTTCAGAAATTATGCCCCAAATGTGGTGCTCGAAAAACTAAGCGACACCTGTTTTTTCTTATCTGCCAAAATCGAGCTTCTGGGGGTGAAAATCGCCCCCGAAAATTGGGGTACTGAATAACCATTTAATTTTTCACATATAACAGCGGTATGTTTCACATTGAAACTTTTCGCATTAACAAGAGTAAATTCGAACAACAAAATTAGGAAAAAATGTATATTACTCGCAAAAATTAAATAAATTTTAGGAATTTTCACGAAGAACTATTTTCTAGCGGGTGACCATCCTAAACTTCATTTTATGTTGCTTCTCTCAAATAAAGTAGTTTTTATGAGTTCAACCAATTAGACAAATTTTCTCACAATGAAATATGAAAATTTTTTGATTCCTCATTGTGAGGAATTTTTTCCTAGTTGGTTTCATTGTGAAACATACCGCTATTATATGTATATATGTTCCCCAATTTTCGGGGGCAGTTTTTCCCCCAAAAAAATTATTTTGGCAGATAAGAAGAAATAAGTATCGCTCAGTTTTTCGAGAACTACAACCTAATATGTGAGAGCGAAGAAAATCGGATGTGGACACCTACCTAGGTTTCCTATTGAGTGAAAGCTTATGCTCTCGGAAAAAACATCCTCTGTAACTTGTCTTCATTCAATTTTGGAAAATATATTTTTTAATGTCTGAAATCATGAAAAATAATTTTTCAAAATAAAAAAATGTACAAAAAAATAACTGTATCCCTCGCTGTATCCTATAATAATTTAATCGATTTTTATTAATAATACGAGAACAATTCGTAGCAAATCATTTCCCCGCGAAAATAAGCTAATTGAAGACACGGATTCAACAACCGGTCGAGCGCTTGAAACGCGTGTAAGTATTGTCCAAAGGGTCTAAGTAAGGTTGGAAATTTTTGTTCATCAAGTCACGGAATAAAAAATATAGTGATGTAAAGGACATTAAACCGCGTATTTTTTGTTGAATTGAAATTTTTATTCAGCCAACAGTTTTGGAGAAAAAAATCATTTACCGCTTTTCGTGAGTCTCGAAAAATCCGTACGATTATAAACTTAACTCGCGATATTTCTGAAACAAAAAGACCAAAAGGCGTGACACTTTAAACAATCGCATCTTGCAAAGTTATAAACGTAGCTGGTCTCACTGAACGGAAAAATTTATTTCATAGTCTATTCTACAACTTCTCCGCTGGAACTTTTTCGAAACTTCAATTGTGAAAAACTTCCCCGCATATGGAAAATTTGAAGTCACAAATTCGACCCAGCACTAATAGTTATTAATTTTAATTAAACAAACATTTAAACATTTTTAATGACTCTATTGGCTTCGCTTGAATGTTGGGCAATTATATGTCAATTTTCAAATCATTTGCTATTTTTGTTTCGAAAATATTGCGAGTTAAGTTTATAATCGTACGGATTTTTCGAGACTCACGAAAAGCGGTGAATGATTTTTTTTCTCCAAAACTGTTGGTTGAATAAAAATTTCAATTAAACAAAAAATACGCGGTTCAATGTCCTTTACATCACTATATTTTTTATTCCGTGATTTGATGAAAATTTTTTTCCGATCTTACTTAGAACCTTTGGACAATTCTTATACGCGTTTCAAGCGCTCGACCGGTTGTTGAATCAGTGTCTTCAATTATTCATTAAAATCTCACTAGTAAGAAGCGATTAAAAATGTCGTGTATACCTATGCGTATCATTTTTTTGATAAGTAATTTGTGTACGTCTTAAATTTTCTCATGAAAAATAATATTTTCTTAGACGGTATTATCAATAACAATATTGCAATTTTTCAACGTATGATTCCATATTTTTTCTCGAGACTATCTTTTTGTATCCTAAAGATTGAATTTGTTAAGCAATTTTCACTCTAGTTTTAAGAGGAAATGAGATAAACAGTATTTCTTAACTGTTGGTAATTAAATGATAGTACATTTCGTAACTAGTGCGGACTGACGGCCTTTTTGAAACGAGCGCCATGTTTTTGTAACTCGTCTCCGGTTCCGGCGCCTACGGTGCCCTTACCTACGACTCGTTACAAAAAGGGAAGCCGTCAGTCCGCAGGAATTACGAACGATACTTTTCAGAACAAAATCATAAATGGCGTGATTTCATTGTCTCCATGGAAAAATGCAAAATCACGTTTTGAGTCGGTGAAGGTACGCATGAGCTCTGCTACATTTTTGTTGTAACGTGCGTGAACGAGACAACAAAGTATACTGTGCGAGGCGATAGGAACATGCTACATTCTTCGTCAGGGGCAGCGCAGCCAGCATGGATGCCATGGAGAACTCCAGACACGTAAATTTCCAACCATGGAAATTCCATACATGGAAAACTGGAGCAAAAGATAAACAAAAATTTACTTTTGCTTCAAAAATATATCTCTTGTCTGGGTTCACTAAGTACCTGATCTTTGAGGAAGAATTTGAATTTCCAAGTTTGCATGGATCGTTACCATGGACTTATTGTTTTCGAGTTGTCGCTCAACAGGGGGTGCACGCCAAGCCTGACAGTCAGGTCACGGGATTTCCCCCTATGGTTAATGTTATTTCCACTCATTTCGGTTACTTTGAAAATATACCTGGGTCAGGAACAGAGACACAATTAGGTCAGAGTCCGCAGTTTTAGATTGCACTTTGCACTAAAATCTCTCTTAAAATCAAAAATGGTCCAGCGTAAACGGAGTAACTGCAGTCACACACGAATGTTAGCAAAAGAGAAGAAGTTGAAGGAGGAAAAAGTGATTAAAAAAACGCGGCTTTTACATAATTTTTTTGCTTCAGAAAAATGATAGCATTAGCTCTTGTTATAATAGTGAGAATAAAATTTGTGTTTCCGAAAATGGGAGTGAAAACAACTTATAAAAAGAAAGAAAAAAAAATCTCAGGGACCTAACTTAAATTACGTAACTCATGTACGTAATTTTTTCAAATTCGCAAAAACTTGCTCCTGCAGATTATCTTTTTTGTTATAAATATTATTATTTGGTTGAAAATTTAACAATTTTCTTAAAAAGACATCATTTTTTTGCAAATTCAACTGTTTTGTTAAAAGTTCGTCTTTTTGGGTTAAAGAATCAACTTCTTTCGTATAATATTAACCTTCTGTTTAAAATTCATATTTTTTTGCTGATAAGTCCACTGAAATATTTTTTCGATGAGAAATATTTTTTCTGAAAATTTGTCTTTTTAGTTTGAAAGTTCATCCTTTTTTAGTAGAAATATTGCATCTTTCTTGGCAAATATGCAATTGTTTTCTTCAAAATTCAACTATTTCCTAGAAAATTTATTTTTTGTTCAAAATTTGTATTTTTCTGTAGAAAAGTTTATTGAAATCCTCTTGGATGAAAATTCAACTATTTTTTTGAAAATTTGTCTTTTTGATTTAAAAATTCACCGGCTTTAGTAGAATTTTCATTTTTCTTGGACAAAAATGCAACTGTTTGGTTGACAATTTAATAATCTTGTTAAAAACTCATACTTTCTGGTTAAAAATTCGACTATTCAGCAGAAAATTAACAAATAGTTTACAATTCTTATTTTGGTGTTAGAAAGTGAACTGGAATCTTCTTTGGATGAAAATTTAACTTTTTCTGAAGTTTTTTTTTTACTTTCATCTGTTTTAAAATAAATATTTCATCTTTCTTGAATAAGAAATGCAACTGTTCCGTTGAAAATTCAACTCTTTTTTGAAAATTTGTCTTTCTGATTTCAAAATTCACCTACTTTAGCAGAAATTACATCTTTCTCGGACAAAAATGCATCTGTTTGGTTTAAAATTCAACAATTTTGTTGTAAGTCATACTTTTGGGTTGAAAATTCTGCGCTTTTGTTGAAAATTAACTATTTTGTAGAAAATTTACTTTTGGTTAAATTTAATATTTTGGTGTTGAAAAGAGGGACTAAAATCTTTTCGGGATGAGAATTCAACTATTTTTTTGAATTTTTACATTCTCATCCAAATGAGAAGGTCATGGTTTTATGTAAAATATCACTTTGTCGGTTTTCATCAAATCTCCACGTTTTGAGACCCCCTGAGCTAGAAAAAACGATTTTTACCAAGGTGTCTGTCTGTAGTATGTAGTCTGTCTGTAGCAACGATAACTTTCGAAAAAATGATCAGATTGGATTGAGCTTCAGTAAATTTCTTCAAGCCCTAAAAGAAAAGAACAAATTCGTTAGCCAGCTATTTTTGATTGAAATTCAAAAAGTTGGAGAATTTTCAAAATTTTTCTAATCATTTTTTTTTTACGAAACATCAAAATTCTATGTACGGCAATTCACAGTACTCAAAAATCTGAACAATTTATCTCCACGACTTTTTCCGATTAAAAGAAAACTATCAGAGTTATAGCATTTTCGAAATCCAAAAAAACTAACTGAAGTCAACATTTTAAGCCAAACAATGTACGATATGAAAAAAGTCATGAAGAGAAAAACGTTGCTTTTTGCAAGCCCTACAAGATTATCACAACAACTTTCCGAATTTTCTTGAAAAATCAAAAATTCTAATTTTGACCCCATGAAACATAAAAAATAAAATAAAAAATTCTATTTTGCTTCCAGACTATGCAAGATAAGAAAAATTAAAAATTATCCATTCAAGAAAGATCTACAAATTTGTTGTTAATTATTTTTGTATAGGACGCGTAGTTTTTGTTTTAATCGTGAAAAATGACATTACGAAATAAACGAAAAATCAAATTTTACATTTTTTATGTACATAAATTTAAATATAGTTTTCTATGAATACCCGAGTCGAAATATAGACCCTACTTTGACGCTCTTCACGCTGTCATTTGTAGGGGCTAAGGTTTTAAAGTAGAAGCTATTCCAATGCGATTTTTGCCCCTACTTTGGCGCTCTAATGGGCACAAATTTCCAAATCTTCCACTTGGAGCGTCAAAATAGGGGCTCAGTTTTTGCTTCTACTTTAATGCTCCACATTCTACCTTCCCGGACAAAATGAAATTATTTACGAAAGATTAACAAGAGTAGAGTATGACGAAAACATAGCGACATTTGCGCAATATTTTAAGTTATTTTGCATAATCATTCAACAACAATTTCTTATTGAGCATTGGAAACAACGTGTATCTAATATTGAATAAATGAATATACAACATAATTTTGGTTTTTTCATTCGTCAACAGATCCTAAGTTTTATGGAACTTAAAATGAAAACTACTATTTGTTGTTAAATGAAGATGCAAAATGTTATGAAATATGTACACAATGTCACAGTGTCCTCGACTCATTCAACTTTTGTTAATCTTCCGTCAATTAATATGTTCTCCGTGCACTTTTATATTCCTTTCGCTGATGAGTTATAAATCCTTTTTTCCTTATAATTTTTGTATTAGAATCTTTTAAAATAGAACGAAGTAATAATTGATATCACAAAATGAACAATTATGAACCTGTAACAGTGTGTTTCAAAAACGAACGAAGTTCTATAATGAAGTAATAGCTATTTGTGATACAAGTGCGCAAAATAGGCGATTGCCAACGAGTGGAAAGTTTTCAGCATGAGCCGGAGGCTCGAAGCACGAGTCGGAGGTTAGCGCACGAGCGAAGCGAGTGCGAAAACGAGGACGAGTGCGAAGAGCTGAAGGCGAATGCTGAAATTACACGAGTCAGCAATTGCCTGTGCGCACGTGTATCACACGCTATTTTTTGCAACAACCTTCCGAGAAAGTTGTTAGCAGGTGGTAACCAAAAATACTAATTGTATATTGCATAGAGTGGAGTAAAGGAATTTTGTTGAAAATTTTTTTTTTTAATTTTTGAAAAAAAAAATGTTTGAAAAAAAGTGCTCTGGAAAAAATTTTGTGCAAAAAAATTGTTGAAAAAAAATTTTGTTAAAAAAAATTTTTGAAAAAAAATTTTGTTAACAAAAATTTTGAAAAAAAAAAATTTTGTGAAAAAAAAATTATGAAAAAAAAATTTTGAAAAAAAAATTTTGAAAAAAAAATGTTTTGCAATTATGCTTTTTTGCCCCCCCCCCCGGGGGTGGGGGGCTACGGAACCCTGAATACAAAACTTCAATCATTAAAACACTGAGCGCTGCTGTTGCTACGTTGCCCCCGAATTGTCGCGATGCGGAAAGTTGCTTATCTGCAAAGTGCGCATGCGCGTACATTCCGCTGATGTGGAAAGTAAAGAAGAACCGAACTGCGCATGCGCCAATATTATTCCCGCATTGTTATCCGGAATGAGTCACTTCGCGTATAATTTAGCTACACGGAACGGAGTACTTTCGAGGTGGGTGTTGCAAAAAACATATTAGGATATAAATATCGAAGTACACATATTATAGAACAGCATAAGTTGTATTATCCTGCTCGTTTTCCTTGTTTTGCGATTCCACTTGTACTAATGTTGGTTTTTCGCCTTCGGAACCCATATAAATATGAACTTATTAATTATTTTTATTGTTCAATCACATTTACGTAGAAGACGTTTATACATTTTAATATTCTTTCAAAATAATAAATTTGTAATAATCTTAAGAAGATAATTATTAGTACTACAATAGTACTAAGTGACAATATTAAGTTGGGTTAAGGCCCCATTAACTAAAAATGTTACTGTGTTGTATTCTTAATAAAAAATATAGAATAAAAATAAAATCTGGATTTATATCACAATTATGTTAATTTTTGGCCATGACCTCTATAACTTTTGACCTAATGAAGATATTCATTATTTTCTTTCATATTCGAAAAGCGTTTATCGTCTTCTTTCAAAATGCGATAGAGAATTGAAGAAAGGTTCAAAATTAACAACATGGCAGCGGTTTTTATCAAACAATTAAAAATCGATTTTCTCAAAAAACGCACATTCAAATATATGCCAATTTTTTTTTAAGCTCTTGCTTTGGTAATAGTTTAGCTCGCAAGGTGCTTATAAAATGCCTTTCATCTATTAGCAGAAAATTTGAAAAACATTCAGAAGAATAAAAAGTGTGGGGCTTTCAAGAAAATCTTTTTCATTCGTTTCTTCCAATTTTGAAAACATGAAAAAATACATTTTCTGGAAAACCACACTTTTTCTATTTTTCCAACAAATTTTGAAAAGTTTCTAATCATAGAAGAAAGGCATCTTATAAGCATCATGCCAGCAGACTTTCAAGAAATCTTCATTATCAAAGTAAAAGTTTAAAAAATGGCAAAAAATTGAAAGTGGGTTTTTTGAGAAAATCGATCTTTCATTTTTCAAGAAAAAACACTTTTGTTAATTTTAAACCTTTTTTCAATTTTCTGTCGCGCTTCGGCAGAAGACGATGAATACTCAATTAGGTCAACAGTTATAGAGGTTTGAAGAAAAAAATTGAGTTTTTGCTCAAAATTCAAATACGCCCAACTTTTTGGGATTGTTTTTTTTTGTATCGCCTAATATCCTCCGCAGAACAACATATTTCCTCCCGAGAGATTCTGCGATTCCAAATGCAGAACCCTGCCTGATTTAAAATAGATTCGGTCGCCTGAAGAATAAAGTTAAATAGTTTCAGAATCGAATAAGAAAAAATAAATGACATAATAGGGTACAATTTTGAAAATAAATACCATTAAAGAAAATTTAAATGGTGGGATATTTGAAAAAAAATTATTAAAATAAGTTGTAAAAATTTAAATATTGTCAATATTATTTATTGTGGTATTGGAATGAAAACATTATGAATTATTTTTAACAAATTCTGTAAATAAGTAATGGAAGTTAATAGAAATAAAATTATCTTCTGAGGGTTTTGCAAAAAAAATAAGTAACTAATTATGAAATAATATGTATACAAAGTATTTTTTGGTTGAATTGAATGCACGTAGGTTAGATTTCGAGTAATTATTATGAAAAAATGTAATTATATAGTACAATGTAAAGTAAAGTGATCTATTTACCGCTAATAGCTAGCACTTTTGCTTCCAACTGAATTGTTTTTTTTCTTCCATATCATTTGACTTTAAAAGAGCTACTCAGCCTACTTCTCTACTTTCCTTCGGAATCAATGATAAGTGAATGACATCTTGTTTTTTATCATCTATCCACCAGACCAGCGCAAACTTCTTTTCTCTTGAAGCCATTTCAGATATTATTATTTTAATATTAATCACGAAAACAAAGATATTTTCTTTGACTATAACCAATAAAATTGACATTTCCACAAACTGCGGTGTTCGAGCTGGGAGGAAACAACAAAGTATTTGTTACGCGAGCGCAAGCGTCAAGGCAGCGACGCCATATTTGAGAGTGAAAATTAAAAATTTCAGTTACTGTATGCGAACTGCAAAGAGAGCGAAGTCAATAAATCAAAGTTCATAATACGTCAAAGATGTTAGATTCCAGATATAATTATATCGGAGAAATGTTCATTTCCTTATTTCTAACCGTGTGTGTACTTGGTTAGTACTTGGATGGGTGACCGTTCGGGGAATACTGCGTGTTGTTGACCCGTCGTGGGTGTGGTGGACCCACACGGTAGTATTTATCCACCTAGAAACACTACCCGAATCGGGTAGTGAGGCAATGAACTTTCGAGTTCGAAATGCTAATAAATTTTTTATTTTTTATCATATAAACCTAATTTAGACTAATTTTTATTCAAGAATACACATTATTTCATAAGTTACTACTGATACACCGCAGTATGATTTTTTGAATGTGTATTGCGGTGAGCAACACTGCTCAGGACTTTTTGACAAAATGGCGGCCAGTCAAAGTTGAGAAATCGATTTTTGTCGAAAAAAAAACACATTCGTTTTTAAAATAACAAAAAAAGTTTTCAATGAAAAAACAATCCTTCGATTAAGGACTGCTTTTTGATATCACAAAAAAGGTTGCCAAGTTTGGAAATGATCGCTTAAGCGGTTTCATAGAAATCTTGCTCACCGACTTTGAAAACGTCGTTTCGAGAAAAACGCATTTAAAGTTCTGAAACTGCCTAGACCTAGACGGACCCGCCTACGCTTCCGACTGACTAACTTCTACAATTTCATTCAGATTTCATTAAGACTTTCAGAAAATATTTTTCAAATGATTTACTTTCAGAAAATGTCAAAACCCAAAAATCGAATTTTTCAAAATTTGCAAGTAGGGTTAACCCCTTAAAAACCGCCCAATCAGACAAACGGGACCTGGTGCCGACTGTAGCAAAAGAAAATATATATGAAGATAATATCAAAGATAACACTATACAGTTATAGGTACGTGGTAGTCGCCAGCCTATCTATTTCATAAAATAAGTTACTCTACAGAGTAAAAAATATATAAGAGCAATTCCATGTCAAATCATCTGAAGAATTTTAGCCATTGTTAATAGTTTTGATGAAAATTCTAATATCCTTCCTCTTAGATGTTGCAAGGAAAAAACCCAAAATAATTGTTGAAAAAATCCAAAAACTTAGGAAATATTCAAAATTAAAATGGTTGGTCTTTTCTTCTTTAACTTTCATAACTTTGGTGATTTTAATTATATTAAGGTATATTTTTTCAATTATTCGAAATAGGACGCAGTTTTAGAAATATGTTTTTTTTTAACTGCGTCCTATTACGAATAATTAAAAAAATGACCTTAATATCACTAAAATCACGAAAGTTTTGAAAATTTTAGAAAAGAGGACCAAAATTTTCAATTTTGAATATCCCTCAAGTTTTTGGATTGAGAAAAAAATTATTCTAGCGTTTTTCTATCAACACCTTGAAGAACGTATACAAGAATTTTCATCTGAATTACTAACAATAGCTGAAATCCTTGAGATGATTTGACATGGAATTGCTTATGATTACGATATTTTTTAAGAAATGTGAAGAGATCGACTTTTGAGGTTAGAACTTTCATTCAAGACCCTCCATTCAATTTAACAAATTTTAAAATTACAATTCACAACAAAGATAAATATTATGAAAAAGAAAAGATAAAACATTAGTGTTGAGCCAATTTTCCTCTGGAATAGATGTCTTGATATCATATCAAACTTTGTGTTTGATTTTTGTTAACAAAAATTATTATAAAATGTTATACAGAGATTCAGAAGTGTTTATCGAGAAGCTAAAAAAATATTTTTGAAATTTAGAGATTGAGAAGTGTCTAAGGAGGAGTAAAAATATACAAAAAGTTACAGAGCGTTGAAAAAGAGAACTTGAAAATTCTGTGAAGATTATAGAGCTTCAAAGGAGACGTTAATAAAACTCAAGAACGTAGAGACAAGCGCTGCAATGTAGGGGCTAAGATTTATGTAGAAGCAAAATAGAATGAAAATATCTTCAAGAGCGGCTAAGTAGGAGCTAGTAGAATAAGCAGCTTCAAAGTAGAAGCAATACTTCCACTTAGAGCATCAAAGTAGGGCCTATATTTCGACTCGGGTAAAACAAACACTGTTTGACCAGGAACGGAATTTTCGATTTTTGGTAGCGTTTTCAGCAAGTTGAACCAAAACTGGTTCTTAAGCAATTAAGCGTTATTCTTTGGACTTCAAAAAAATGTGTGGGTATTGTAATGAGAATTTGTTCCTTAAGGCCGATAGAGCCTTAAGTAAATGAACTTCCTTTTTAATCTAAAATAAAAACAAATTTGACAATCACTTAAAACGTAGAGTTTTTGTCTATTTGATAATTTTTGCATTTAAATTTCTTCTTTTTATCTCAGCCGAGTACGATGTGCGAAAACCGAAAAATGCCGAGCGCGAAGCGCGAGGAAAAAAGTATCCGAGCGCGTAGCATCACCAGCGAGCATGAAGCGCGAGGTAAATACATTATCGAGCTCGCAGCGCGAGATACAACAACCGCGCGCCTTAGGCGCGCCCAAACCTACGAGCGCAGCGAACCGCGCGCGAAGCGCGTCATGAGAATGTGCCCGCAAAGCGTGCAGATTAAAAAAATTATTTTTTTTGATTAAGAATTCATCTGTTTTAGTACAAATTCCATCTTTCTTGGATGAAAATTGAACTATTTGGTACAGAATTCAACTATTTCGTTCAAAATTCATCCCTTTTGGTTGAAAAAATTCGTCTTTCTGTGTGGAAAATTCAATTTTGTTCGCAGAAACTTATTTTTTGTTAAAGAATTCATACTTTGATCTTGGAAAGTCAACTGGAATATTTCCTGTATGAAAATTCACCTATTTTTCGAAAGTATGTTTTCTTTTTAAATGAAAATTAATCTGTTTTAAGAGAAATTTCATCTTTTTACATTCTCATTCATGAGATTCATAACCATGAAATTACAGTTGTTCGCGCTTTGACCTTTAATTTCATAAGGTCTGTGCACAAATTTGTGGGAAATATAAAGAGCGAGCGCATAGCGCGAGGTAAATACGTTCTCGAGCGCGAAGCGCGAGATGAATACATTCTCGAGCGCGAAGCGCGACAAACAACAGTCGCCCGCTCTAGGCGCGCTCAAACTTGCGAGCGAAGCGAGCCGCGCGCGTAGCATGCAACTATTGGATATGGATAGAGAATTGAACAATTTTGTTGAAAAGTCATCCTTCTTGGGTAAAAATTCGTCTTTCTTATTGAAAATTCAATTTTTTTTCGTTCAAACTTATTTCTTGATTAAAAATTCATATTTTGATTGTGAAAAGTCAACTAAAACCTTTTTTAACAGAAAATTCAACTATTTTTTTTAATTTATCTTTTCGATTTATAAATTCATCCGCTTTGGTAGAAAAGTCTTCTTTTTAATGAAAATTTATTGTTTTGGTTAAAAATTATTTCTCCTTGCTTGAGTGTTCAACTATTTTCTTTGAAAGATATAGTTGAATCACTTTGTTAAGAAATCGCTTTTTTTAAGAGTTATATTTTTAGTTGGAAATTATTCATTTAAATAAAATTATAAACGCACTTATCTGCAGGAATGATGTGCGAAGAAGAACCTTCTCGTTAAAATTAACAAAAACTAAAGAAAATTTTTTCCCCCCCCCCCCCCCCATTCCCTCGTACCCCCTTCACAAACTCCAGACATGCAAAATATTGGCTGCGCCGGCCCTGCTCTTCGTTAGAAACATCGACTCACTAATCCGTCATGAATTCTCTTTCTATCTTTGTCTACGACGATCTCTCTCTAGTCAAGTCTAGCGTTACGAAAATACTCGGGCATGCACAAACAAAGCTCTTTTTTGAACTCTACGTCACGCCGTGCTAACTGAACCCTATTTTGTAACTCATCCAACGCACCGCCAGGCGCCGCTCAAAAAACGTGCTTTTTCGTTTGTCTATGGAGGCATGAAAACACGCCATTTTTATCATTGCGTTCTGAAAATTCATTTTCATGTTCATCCAATTAATGAAATATACTTTTACAAAATAATAGGAATAATGATTTTATGTCATATATTTGAAAAATCTTCTAATTTAAGTTAATGTTTCCACAGGATCCGAAGGGAAACATTTATTTATTTTTCAATTTGCCTTATTATAATGATATAATATTATTAATGACAAATTTAAAATGCATCATTTAAATTCTAATCGCATTTTTGGTAGAATTTAGTGAATATGACAACGTAAAATAGCCGTATTTACGATTTTCCTTGCACAAGTTACAATTTGAAATAGTAAAATTGATTAAATTCCACGAAAAGTGTGTTCAGAGTTCAAATTATTCATGTAAAATGGTGAATTCAGTCATTTAGTAAAAAATGAAAATCAAAATTTACTAAAAAATGAACAATTGTGCTTTATTTTAAAGTAGATAATCTCTTATGATTCCCATACAAAAAAAAATTTCAGAGAGAAACTAAATAAAAAGCAGAGAACATAGTATTTTTATTTTGCAATTCTGTCGCGTAAAAAAGTAAATAGCTAAATTTACCAATTAGAGAGCATTATTTAAACTGTAAACGCATTTTTTGTAGAATTTAGTAAATATTACAACCTGAAATAGCCATGTTTATGATTTTTCTTGCAAAAGTTACAATTTGAAATAGCAAAATTGATTAAATTCCACGAAAACACTGAGTTCAGAGTTCAAATGATGCATGTTGAATGGTAAATTTGGCCTTTTATTATAACATTAAAGTTTAATAAAAATGAACAATTGTACTTCAATTTAAGATAGATAATTTAGAAAATAAAAAATTATTTATTGCAACAAGGTGAACTCATTTCATTAATTGGATGAACATGAAAATAAATTTAAAGAAATGTTAAATAGCCATTTAATGTGTTTTAATACTCTATGGCTGGTTTCCTGTAAAAGCCTAAAACGTGTCAGGCTTTCAGAAGAATAGCTGATATTATTCTGAATGCCTAAATAAACCAGGCACTTGGACGCCACGTATAGATTTCGTCCCAAATTCTTCTGAACGCCGGCAGTCGGCTGAATGCCTAGGCAGTCGGCTGAAAGACTGAATCGTTACAAAAAGGGAAGCCGTCAGTCCGCAGGAATCACGAACGATACTTTTCAGAACAAAATCATAAATGGCGTGATTTCATTGTCTCAATGGAAAAATGCAAAATCACGTTTTGAGTCGGTGAAGGTACGCATGAGCTCTGCTACATTTTTGTTGTAACGAGCGTGAATGAGACAACAAAGTATACTGTGCGAGGCGATAGGAACATGCTATACTCTTCGTTAGAAACATCGACTCACTAATCCGTCATGAATTCTCTTTCTATCTTTGTCTACCGCGATCTCTCTCTAGCCAACTCACCGCCAGGCGCCGCTCAAAAAGCGTACTTTTGCGTTTGTCTATGGAGGAATGAAAACACGCCATTTTTATGATTGCGTTCTGAATAATATATTATATGTTACCCGTCATTTCCTTATTATAGTCGTATACTATGTATTAAATCCATTTATTCATCTTATAAAGTGAACATTTTTTTCATCATACCTCAATCGAAAATTCGACTTTCGACGGCTGTGGAGCGGGTCGAAAATCGAATTTTCAACCCTAGGGAAGAAAGTGACAGATAAATGCAAATGGCGTCGCCATTTGCATTGATCTGTCACTTTCTTCCCTAGGGTTGAAAATTCGATTGTCGACCCGCTCCACAGTCATCTCCTCAAGTCGAATTTTCGATTATCGATATATTGAAAAATGTCATGCATGACTCGGGCCGAGGCAACGATTTCACTCGTGTGATATCAGCCCTCGATTCGCTCGGGCAGCTAACTTCACACACGTGAAATCGTTGCCTCTCGACCCTCGTCACGCAATATACTATTACAACCCATGCGATTTTTATTCGAAATTACTGTAATATTGATCCATTGAGAAGTATGTTACAAGAATCTTCTTAGATATACTGCGATTCATAATTTGATATAATATGTGAGCTAAACGAAAATTAGTCAACAAATAAGCCTAATTGAAATGGAATCCTTATCTGTGAATTTTGAAGTTAATTAATAATAACTACTACTACTAATACTACTTACTACTACTTCACACCTACAGGGTGTCCCAGGTTCAAGAGTCCGGACTTATATGGCCGTATAAGAATAAAAACAAAATAAATCAAAAATTTATTTTCCAAAAATCAGTTGAAGTTTTAGTTTTTGAGTTATAAAATATTTAAGCTGATCCAATCAGGAGTGCCGTATAAACAGTCGTATGTGCGTGAGCGGGATTCCAACGCAGTGTTATCGAAGTAAGCGCAGGAGGTGGGGTTAGCGACGGGAGAACACTACGTTGCAATCCGACTCAAGCACAAACGACTGTTTATGCGGCACTCCTGATTGGTCCAGCTTAAATATTGTATAACTGAAAAACTAAAACTTTAACTGATTTTTAGAGAAGGAATTTTATATTCATTTTTTTATTTTGATACAGCTATATAAGTCCGGGCACATGAGTCTGGAACAACATGTATGGGCATATTCTCTTTATGATTTATTCAAATATAGCGGAACTGTTGGTTGCCTGCGTATAGATCAAATTGCATCATGCTATCCAATTACTCCATTCATCTTAGATAGATTTATTCATTAAAATACAAGTGCATTTATATCTTCAAGTCAAAAACACTTCAGCGAGTATTTGCCTTTGAATTGTATTAGTGATAGAATTTACATTTTGAGTTTCTATTTGTTTTTGTAAACAAAATATCTTGTTTTAATTACTGACTGTTATTAGGAAATATCCAGTTTAATAATAATAAGAAATTCCGTGTTTTCTCCAATGACATATATTCTGATTTAAAAAAGCGGGTGTAGTAATATAGAATGTATATGCCGCGGCTTAACATGATGATTTTCACTCCTATTGAAAGTACAAGCTGAATATAATCCCGGTGGTAATTAATTAATTAATTCTTTTAAATTAATAATGAAAATAAGATATCGCGTCGGAAAAAAATTGTACTACCGACACGAGTTCAAAAGCTCATTGGACGATCTGATCCAAGAAAGCATTGTCGACATTTGCCCTTTGTTACAGTCCTACAACGTTACAACACGACACCACGAGATATTCACATGACAATTGTATGTAAGGTCATATTGCCGACAGATAATTTACTTCAGATCACACTGACATTTGTATTGCCTATTCTTCATCCAAACTAAACCCCAATGGGAAATTCACAACGGGCGCAGTACTGCGCCAGTACCGGCTAGTACTGGCACGTTACTGGCAGCCAGTGCTGGTACCTGTAGTGGCATATCTCTGAAATGATAACGCTATTCTGTACTAGGGTGCCAGTGCTGGCCCAATACTGAATATCGATATTGGCGCAGTACTGCCACGATAGGTAATTCACAAGAGTCGCAGTACTCTGCCAGTACTAAATAGTAATGTCGCGCTACTGGCAGCCAGTACTGGTGTGGTACAGCTGCGGCACGGCGCACCACCGGCGCTGTACTGGCAAGCTCCTGGCGTACGAAAATGCCGGAGTTAATTAAAAAAATGATTAAAAATCGTTGAATTTTTTTAGGACGCATCTACTTTATCCATTCATCATCATACGACTGCACATCGTCCAAATATTATTTATAATTTCAAAAATTAAAATTTTATCCAAACATTTTGCTTAATTTTAACACCCACTACTGCTATAGGTACTCTAACAACATGACAAAAAAGGTATTTGAACAATAAATATTAACTGATTGCGAGTATTATGACTTTAAATATTAATGGTCCTGTTTAGAGTGAATACATACATTACATTTTTAAATATTATATTACAAATGACATTTATAATGCTACAGGTTATCGAACCTACATATATGTTTACCTAAATCTATCGCCTAGCAGTCGGAAGTCCTAACCATTGCGCTGAACCTACGAGTTGAAACTGGATGAAAAAGCCATCCTCATAAGCTACAGCTCAAAAAAGTTAAAACACCAAATTTTGAACTCTCTTTTTCTAATTAAATATTCATTATTATACGACGTCATGTAAATGTAAAACATACTAATTTTTAACAGGATTATCAATGAAATAATTTTTAAATAAATAAATTTAATCGAGTATAATTTCTCTTCTTGAAATATTTCGTTTCTTCGCGTTTTAGACTACTTTACAACTTTCTACAATGACAGAAAATGTAATTTTTTATGAATATTTAACATTTTTAACGACGGAACTTAGAAATTTGATCGTGAACCTTGACAATTTTTTAATAACAACATTTTTTAACATTCCTGTACGGTCTGGTTTTGAGGTGTTTTAGACCATTTTACAACGTTAAAGACTGATAGTGTTTAGACATTTTAGAACACATGAAACATATTTTTAAATGTACTTTTTTAATTTTTTGAATATTTATGCTGCGGGTATAGTAAAGCGCCAATCGTCGAACCGGCCGTCATTCAGTACTGGGCGAACCCCTGATTCAGTAGTTCCTCCGAAAAAAGCGGAAAACATCGAAAATTCAATTTTCGGCAAGAGAAAAGCATTGTAACTGAAAATTAATTTCAGATTCGGGTTTTTCACCCCAAAAATAGGGTGTATGCAAAAATGCACCCATTTCTGTTGCAGCGTTAAAAATGTTATTTCAGAGCTTTCTTGACTGAAATGAAGAGGAAGGAAAGGGAAACCGAGAAAGTTTCGCTACGTTGTGTCTTCTTCGCAGCGAAGAGATGCATGCGCGGCGGATCCGCGTGTCCGCTGCTTGCATGGTGAGTATTGCCCGTATTGCGCCAGTAAGTAGCCGACGCTTGGCTTAACTTGTGCAAATAAAGGTTGGCCAATGTAAGCGTTTTTTGCTGGGCCCGTAAAGTGCCAGTATTAAACCGACGATTGGTGTAACTCCATGAGAAACGGGTTGGCCATCAAGCATTAGGCCAGAGTTCTACCAGTATAGGGCCAGCACTTGTATTCCAGTGCTGGTTTTCCAGCACTGGCGCAGTACTATGCCTGGGTTTTAGCCAGTACTACGCCCGTACTGGACAGCCAACTGTAGCTAGCCATTACAGGCGCAGTACTGCTTCCGTTGTTACTAATGACCTAATCCAAAATTTCCACATTGGACCGCTTCGCTCTTTCATTTGAATATAAAAGTTATATATTTCAAATTATTACCATATTATGATTGCCATTTCACAACATCGCAATATTTTCATTGTGATTTATTACGTCCTATTAAAAAATGCCGAAACTCTTATTATAGTTTCAGTCGAGCGTCTGTTCGTCGTATTTTTTTTCTTCACGAGGGAAGGTGGAAAACGTTCAAGAACGCACCGAGAAGGGTCCGCACTTCTCGGTAGTGTGGGGATCTTAGCCGCATCACTACAATGACCCCGACATATACAATATTCAATTATACATTGCGTATATTTATACATTGTACAAAATCATATTTGTCATTCTAATAATGCCACCAAGGGACCCACTAAAAACCACCACCCTTTCTCCTTGGCATGATTCCCCCCGGAACTGCTTTCGCATTACTTCAGGGGGTGCCGTTCTTTGGCCGTGCCTCGGCCTTCATCTTTTATGCCAGCTTGGTCTTCTCCTGGTGAACTGGGCTTCTTGTCGGACCTGTCCAGCGACGATGTTAGCTTGCACGTCCAAGAGGCTTCTTCACCGAGGCTGCCTCTCTGAACGCCAAGCATCTCATGGTCCCCGGAAGATGGTCTGTCTGGAATCCTCCCTCTTTTCCAGCGCAGAGATAGCATTGTGGTCTGCTGTTGCATTCCACAGCTCTGTGCCCCTCTTCGCCGCATCTTCAGCAACATTTTTTCCGATCTGGACCTTCGTATTTCGCTGCCAGATGGCCGTAGCCATGACAGCGATAACACCTCGTGGACTCCGTCTTCTTGCGGACCCTGCAAGAGACTAACCCCACCTTCAAGTGTCCTGTTCGAGTTAGTCTTGCGGCCAACTCCTCACTCAACTCCACAAAAGCCTTCAGAGTTCCCCTGTAGGCCTTTTCCGTCATGCAGACTCTGACGTCTCCCAGCTGGTTCTCTCTGAAGTGTTTCTTCAGAGCGTCCATAATCACCCCTTCCTCGGTCGTTTCGTCCAGATCAAGGATCTTTACTTCGGTGCGGGGGACAAGCTCACGCACGTTTCCTGCTTCTCCGACTACTTCCTTGATGGCAGAGGACAGTTTGGTCCTGCCCTCTGCTTTGCTTCGCACCTCAATGAGGACGTCGCCGCTCCTTGTCTGCCTCACACCCTTGATTTTCACACAAAGGGTGTCGGGCTTAATTCTGCTTTTCAGGGCTTTGAGGAACTGCGCGTAGCTCTGCCCCTGAGCCGGTTTCACTAGCACCACTTCCGGTCGAGCGCGTCTCGGCGTCTCCTTTTTCTTCCTCGGTGCGGAGACGGATTTCGCTCTATGCTCTGCTTCCTGCTTTGCGGATGTACCCGCTCCATTGATTCGGGTCCTAAGCTTTTTGGCCGATGGTCACTGGGCTGCCATCTCCTGTGGACTCAGAGTAGGCTCTCTCGCTCTCTTGCCGGGAGCGGGGTCTGTCTCCGCCTGAGTTCCCTTGGAGGCCATCTTCTTTTCGCCTGTTGTCTTCTTGGCCTCTCGTACCTTCTTGGCGAAAGACTCACCAATCCGGTATTTGAAGCTGTTGAACCAACCATCTACCGTGCGTGAATGCTTCTTCATTTCTTGGATGACCTCAAATGCGTCATCTAGCCCCGTTGTAATTGGCTTAAACATTTTTCGTTTAGTAGCAATGAAATCCTCCATTTTCTTGAGGATGTTCTCCATCTTCAGCATCAGATTGAACCCTCTCTCGATCGTCTTCTTTAATCCAATTTTATGGCATCTCACCTCACTTTTGAGACTAGTGTCCTCCTTCTCTGTCAAATCCAGTTCTCCGCCAAACGCCTCCTCGCACAAGCTCTTCTCATGAATAAAGGACAGCTCCCAGTCCTCCACAGACCTATTTCCGTCACGCTCCAACTCCTTAACACGACTACTTTCAAAGATTGATTTTCAATTTGGCTCCATATTGTTCCCACGAGTAGCTAGGGAAAGATCGGTCCGCCCCCGCAGAGCCCCGCATGCGGGGGTAAGGAGGTGACCTGGTATCCTAGAGACACCGTATGGAACACCACACCCTGGTGCCACACAGTCTTCGGCACGGTTGTTAACGCCATAACTTGGGGGTTTTTCCTTCGGGACCATCCCTGGACCATTGGCCGCGACTGCTTATTGAGTAGTGTAACCGTATTCAGCAGAAACCTTCGGTACAGAGCCCCCCTATCCGCAACCCGGGGACGCGCTCGGTAGCCTGGCCATCCTGCATTAGGCCAGAGTTCTACCAGTATAAGGCCAGCACTTTTATGCCAGTGCTGGTTTTCCAGCACTGGCGCAGTACTATGCCTGGGTTTTAGCCAGTACTACGCCTGTACTCGACAGCCAACTGTAGCTAGCCATTACAGGCGCAGTACTGCGTCCGTTGTTACTAATGACCTAGTCCAAAATTTCCACATTGGACCGCTTCGCTCTTTCATTTGAATATAAAAGTTATATATTTCAAATTATTACCATATTATGATTGCCATTTCACAACATCGCAATATTTTCATTGTGATTTATTGCGTCCTATTAAAAAATTCCGAAACTCTTATTATAGTTTCAGTCGAGAGTCTGTTCGTTGTATTTGGGATTATATTTAGGGACTTATGCATGGTTTTGGGGCCTTTAGAAGAAATTTTGGAATAAAACGTAAAATCGTAGAAAACAAGGAAATGAAGGGAGAAATTTCACCAACTTGGCAACGTTGTTGTCGTCCATAAAACTCGAGACTTCTCTTTCGCGAGCGTGCACATCCTCGACATACTCGTTGAGTGAAAGTGCTTGGCCAAATAAAGCCCCCCCCCCCCCCCTTACCCTATACATTTTGACGCCCTCGCCTTACACCTTTGAAGTCAAGTTAGAAGTTAACGTTGAGTAGACCAAGTCACGATGAAATGCTTCCAATCGCGAGGTCACTTGTTCGTGAGGGCAGCTACTCGTTAACCACCTCGAAAATCAAACTCTGGCTAGAGTAGAATATCGGGCCGTTTGCATTGATCATTAGATTGTGTCAATAATCGTAAATCTCGATGCTCGTGGGAAGTTTTTGTATTTACCTCGTTATGGAAAATTGAAGATTAAATAGTGGCTTTAGATTTTCTGAGAATAAAGTGATCAATAAAGTGAAATTTGAAAGGTCATAACAGCTTTAAGAAAACTAAATCACTTATTTTGTGTAAAGAAATCACGGTTCAATTTAGTGTTTCCCCTATTCTACCACTTTCACCTTTTTCTACAGAAACCCTCTGTCGACAAGAAACTTCCTCTTATATCCTTCATAATTCTTCTCGAATCAAGGTGTCTTTTCTATTCATAAAACCATTTGGAACCATGTCAATGGAAAAATGTTAACTGTAAAAAACAATTTTTTAAATATTATAAATGACTATAACTTCCGTACTGTTTGATAAAATCTATTTACCTAGTACGTCAGATGATTCGTCTCGAATCAAGGAGTCTTTTTTATTCTTACATCAACCTTGAATTATGCCAATTAAAAGAAGTTTCACTATCAAACTGATTGAAATTTTTTGATAAATGACTACAAATTCTTAAATTTGCATTAGAACGTATCAATATTATCGGTAAATCGATTCACCTCGAATCAAGGAATCCGCAAAGAAATCTTTTATCTTCTCACATCAACTTTTAATTATGTTAATTAACAAAATTTTTCTATAACAAACCCATTTTTAAACATTATCATTGGCTAAAATGAAACGTAATGAATATTATAAGAAATCTTTCCATCAGTTTTAAGATACTAGTGGTGAAAATAAGCCCTCCAATTTCATAAATTTATGCACAACCGTTTTTAAGTTATCACGTTAACAAAAAGGGACGACATCCACACAGACACACATAAACATCCACCTTAAAAATGGGCTAGTCAGCGGTGCTCTAGTACAGCTATAGATAATACGTATGACCTTTTTGTAATTTTTGGATATTTCATAGAGATATCTACTCTAATTAAAAAAATAAGAAGGCAGAAAGAAATACATAGGGCGGTCGGTAATTCGTGACGTCATAAAATACAATTTACCTTTCAGGGGTCGTCCACATATCACGTGAACAATTTTTTACAACTTGTTGATTCGCGCCCCCCCCCTCCCCTTGTGTCTCCTCTGTCCACTTGGACTTATTTCATATTTGGTGAAAATTTGGATAGTCTTGGCATTCAAAAGTTACAAATGATGCTCACACATCAAATTTGGTTTAACAATAAAAACTTGAGAAACGCACAGTTTTTTATCTGTAGGGAGTTTTTTCTGTTTAACCACACCAATTTAAAATAATAAATTAATTAGTGAATAAACTAGGTATTGCTAGTTTCATTGCTAGATATTTTTCAATGAGAACAATTATTTCATTAGTAAGATATTTTAATGAAAATTTATTAAAATAATATTAACAAGCGTTACGCTCAAAGGAGGAGGCTCGATGAGGACTGTTCTTGGATCCAGAATCAGAAAATAATTTTTTTGTTCAAATAAAATTTTAAAAACGTTTTTCGGCCTAACCAGTTTCCCATCAATTCGACAGCCCAAAAGATATTTGTTGTTGCCAATCAAATCAAATAATATATCGAGTAGGTTAAAAATGAGAAACCTTTTACATTTTTCATTTTTCATCTTCTCAAAAAATCGTTTAATTTGAATAATTCTTGATCAACATTTTTTTTTAATTTGACAAAAGGAGGGCAAACTTATTCAAAACTTTTTGACTTACTATTTCCAAGGAAAAAATTGTATTCTGTGCCCAAAACGAGCTTTCACGCACCTCCTTTTTCAGTGTAGTATCACGTTTGCGAAAACTGACTTATTTTATGTAAGCAAATCACTGTTTGACGGGATTGTGAGAATATTACGAATAATTAGTATGGTACAAATCTGATAAAAAATGAGCCCTTACTTTGAACAAAGTTATACTCTTTAAATTGTTTGATTCAAATAATTTAGAATTGGATTTTCACACTTAAATGATTTCCAAATACATCCCAGTGGGCACAAAACCATAAACATGCCCGGGTAAAAATATTTTGTCTTGGTTTTGTCTTGTATGTCTTCGATATGTCTCGAATATGTCTCCAAGACAGTGATATCTGGCTCCGTCTCACCAGCTAGACATTGGAGATATACAGGCTTTGCTTGCATTTATGACTGTTGACTGAGCCAAGACAATACCAGGTTGACTTGTTTCAAGACAAGAAGTGTAAGTCCTGATAAATATAACGAATTGCTCTTTAAAAAAATTATATTGCCAGTTTGTGGCCTTAACATTTGCCAGGGTCAAAAGTAAAGAAGTTTTAGTTTGTAAATTTTATTGTCCATTATACTGCGGCCTCTATAAACTATGGACCCCACAGACAGGGCCTGCCATTTCCAGGAATCAGGTAGCTAGGTGAGGACCAAGCAGTTGACATCTGCTGAGGATTAAAATTTTACAACCGATAAAACTTGTAATTTTGTAATAAATAATTTTTAAATAAGAAATTCGGAACCTGTCTGTCTCAACAACTGCAGGCATATAAAATTTTTGATGAAAAGATTAAAACTGTCATTTTCTAGAAGTATCTAGTGAACTGTTGGAGATAGGAAAAAATGGACAACATTTTTAGATTCGCCATCCAAACAGCATAACTATTGCAGACCAATGAAATTATCAACACATAAACAATAAATACCATGAAGATAAATAATTTAAACATCCTATAAAGTTTGAAGCGGATTAGTGATGACCCTCAAGACATAAATTTGTGTCTTCAAGTTAAAAATATTCGTCCTAAGACATCAAGAATACTCTGGTTCCGTCTCACGAGCTAGACATACAGAATGACTTGGAATTGTCTTGGACTGGTCTTTACTCAAGACAAAATCAAGACCAAATATTTTTACCCGGGCATCCCAAGAACGCCATTGGGACGTTCCCAGGACGACCAATGTCGGTCCAATCAACGTCTCTAAAACGTCCGATGTCTCAAAGATGTCCTAAAGACGTCTTAAAGACATAAGACGTTCTCAGGACATCTTTCTCGCTTAACTGACATTAGGCGTCTTAAGATCATCCCTAGGATGTACAAAAGACATGTTCCAAAAGAGGTCTTAGGGATGTCCCGAAGACGTCTCTAGGACATCCTTAATTTTTGTGCCCACTGGGATGTTTCTTAAGGCTCAAATGGCTTTCCACTTCAAATTCAATGGGTCCATACGTTGGAAACATAATTCAGATCATTATATGGACTTTTTCCTATATTAATGCATTTATAATAGCACTTTGACATGTAGACGGCCATTTGAAACTGCCATTCGACATGCTTCGAGTGCGCTGGAAATTCAAGACTTATAGCATCGCAATTAGATATTTATCATAATTTTATCATTGTGGCTGAATGAAGGACGATGTGATGGCCCGCCAGTATTTATATTTATATTATAACATTCTTATAATGCCACCATGAAAGTCATAACCTTTTTGCTATTACACAGCATTAAAAAATGTACTGTTTTTTACGATTCTCGACATCTCTCTTCTAAACAAATTTTACACACTGACTTGTCATAATTCGCTCCGAAAATTTCACAAGAACTTGCTCCGTTAGAATGCAATATGGCTAATATGCATAATTGTGTTTCTCAAGAGGTCCTTCGTCGAAGGGCGAAACATTAAACGTTTTTTAATACAAAATTTTTTGGACCAGTATACCGACAATTCAAATGCCAATTAATGCGATTGCTTATTGCGTGTTTCGGATGTTGAAAAGTTTAATAATAATTATTATCAAAACCCTCCCTACACAACTTTTTGAATTGAGAAACGAAAAGAATTTTTGGAATTGAAGACAGTCATATAATATTATATAAAGTGAAGTTTGCAATTTAAATCCGAGGAAGATTGATAACTTATGACTTTGCAAAAATATTTGAGCCGATAAATAATGCTAATTGTCCGCTGATAATATTAATCAATCTTTGATAATTGTGCACGCTTTCGAAGATTCTTTTCCTGCTTACAGGACATTATTTATATCCTTTCCTCTGCAATAAGCAAATACGTATAAGAGAAGGTAAATGCATAAGTCTAGGAAATAGCCATGGCACTTGCCAGCGATAACGTTCCTTAAAAGCTTTATAATAGGGCACTTAGCTCATCGTCTATTGTTCGGCCTCTATCGATCGATTGCAATCGACCAAACCATGGTTTTGGCTTTTATAGACATTTTTATTTTTTCTGAATTTAGTTTATGATCGACTTAGGTAAGCATGTGGTAGATAAAACAAAGGTGCTTCGAACATTTCGTAATGAAAATTAAACATATGGACTATAGAAGAATGCGTGAAAAAATAATCTGGGGCGAAATCGAAAGTAAGGATCTTTCGGAGGAAATAGTGGCCTTATAAAAGTTTTCCAGGTTGGAATGTGAAATTTTAAACATTTTGAGTTGAAGATTTTTCATAATTGAGTTATTAAAGGTTAAGCGATTTTAGGAAGAAAATAATTCAGTGTTTTATCTTCTTATTCAATTATATTTCAGACTCGCAAAACATGAATTAGTGAGAAGTGGTCCGCGTGCCATAGAATATTGTATTTTATGTCTAAGATGTCATGTATATATCCTGGGAATATCTTCTGGATATATAGAAATTTTCGTATCCCTGGGATATCCATAAATCCTGGAATGTTTAATGCGTGTTTTGCGGATATTTACCTTGAATATTTGAATATCCAAGATACGTTCCAGAAACATCCTAGGACAGAGTATGGATATCCCGGGGATATGGACATTTCCGACTTGTGGCCATATTCTGCAATTATTAAAAAAAACTCTAGCATATCCACAGGATATCTTTGAAAATAAATTGGATATCCCCCGATATAATGGTGGCGTATCGGGCGTACTGAATCAAATTAGTACGAGTTTTTACAGATTGAATAGTCCATTTAAATTACTCATCGCTATCAAAATCTTTACTAATTTGATTCAGTGACTCACTTCTCACTGATTCAGAGGAAGAAACGTGAAGTTGAATATTACAAGTAAAAATGCCTGCCAATGAGTCAATTTTTTTACATTTGGAAGAATTTAAATTTAAAAACTTTTAGAGTTACCATACATGGGGTCATTCAGAAAATATATGATAAGTGGGGGGGGGGGGGGTCTGTCGAAGTATCATTCTCCATCTTAAGAACAATGGAAAAAGTATCACACGGGAGGGGGGGGGGGTCAAAAGTTCCTAAAAAATGTATCACATATTTTGAGAATGGCCCCTATACAAAAATTTTTCGTTTCAAGTTTCTCAAAATTGTATATGTAGGTATGAATTAGAAATCCAGGCCTTTTTAGTTGAAGCTTCTCTAATTCATAACGGGCAAAATTGAATAATTTTAGGTCAAAACGTGATAAAGTAGATGCATTCAAATCTATAGTGTTTGAAATTCAACAATTGTTATTCAAACCTATTTCTAAATTAAACAGTATTCATTTCAAATTGGAAGTTTTAATAGTTGCGCAATCTTAAGTTTGAACTGATTTATATCGATTATCTAGATAAGCCATTTAAAATAGAAGAACTTTTAATTGAAAGTGCTGAATAATAATCTTAGTTCAAAATGGTTTATTTTCAAATTTCAATCCTCCAAAGTGCAAAATTAGAAATGAGAGCCTTCTATTACTTTTTTTTTTTATTATGTTATGTTGTGAGTTCCGGAGAACCGGAACGTGTATGACATTCACTCCTGCTCCTTCTGTCCTAGAAGGTAAGCAAGAGCGGCAAATTTACGCAAGAGACTTGTCAACACTGTTCCTTGGAGCCTGGTCTCTAGCTGCGGATGACCTCACGCGGCCGACGCACAGTGGGGCCAAATGGAAAAACGATGTTCAAAATAATCTGTAGCTCGCAATTCTTCATCGATTTTCAACTTTTTTTTTTCAAAAAATTCAGCATTAAATTCTTAAGAAACATGTCGA
>CAKNXH010057703.1:83937-110371 GCA_932178445.1 Andricus quercusramuli
TATATTGAAATTCAAGAATTCTGAATCAGACTAAAATCAAATTCAAAATCTCATTAAACGTCCAATAATCAAGTCAATATATAGAATTCCTGAAAATAAAACAAGAATTCAACGATAAAATTTGGACAACCACCACAAAATGCTCCTGCTACAATTCCTAAAAAACAAAATAAAAAAATTTGTTTCTTTGGACAAAAATAAAAAAGAGGAAAGAAAAATGAGAAGGCAACCAACCAAATCCCCTTCCTTCTCTTTTTTATTGTTATTATTATCAAATCACAATAAAAAAACATGCAAAGTATTCACCAACGTTTCGGTGCTCACACAGCACCCTTATCAAGGCAAGAAAATAAAAACAGGTGGGAACAGCGACCAAGCGACGACGCTATCCCTTCTATACCTGAGATCTGAATGTGGGTCAATAGGCCAATCCGTCGCAACAAACAAGAAATAAGAGAAAGTCAACACTCATGAAAACTAAATGTAACACTGGTCAACATTTGATACAAAAATTATCACCGGACTTCATTGGTGTACACTAGGGTTTTTGGGGTCGCTGATTTGTCATCTGAGGTCGCTTAACCTTCAACACGTCTCGTTCAAGGTCATTTCAATGTCAAAGTGAGTAAAATTGGCTAAATAAATCTGAAAAAATATGCATATACGTTTTTGGGGTCACTGAGTCAGAAAATGGGGTTAGTTCAACCCTGTCAGGTCACTTAAAGGTCAAATCAAGGTCATACAGAGACGAAACAGTTGGAAAAATGTGAGAAAAATCCTATATAAGTTTTGGAGTTTGCCGAGTCTGAATCTGGGGTTCGATTACCCCTGTGAGGTCAGCCAGAGGTAATTTTAAGGCCAATGAAGGTCATATTGAGACGAAACAGTTAGAAAAATGTGAGAAAAATCCTATGTAGGTTTTGGGGGTCACCCAGTCCGAATCTGGGGTTCGCTGAATGACATGGGGTCAGCCGAAGGTCATTTCAAGGTCACCTCAGGGGCATAATTAGATGAAACGGTCAGAAAAATGTGAGAAAAATCCTATATGGGGTTTTGGAGTCGCTGAGTCCGAATCTGGGAGTTGCTCAGCATTATGAGGTCATCCAGAGGTCATTCCGAGCTAATGTCTAGGTCATACTGAGACGAAATGGTTAGGAAAATCTAAAAAATATTATGATAATTTTGAATTCATGCCAACCTCAAGAGGAGTTCAGTGAAACCTTCGGCCAAACGACATCACAAAGTCACAAAGATTCCAGCAACAGTCTCACAATTTAAAAAAAATGTCCCAACCATTTCGTGTCAGTTTGACCTTGACATGACCTTGAAATTACCTCTGGGTGATCTCAAAGGGCTGAGAAAATCCCAGATTCGGACTCAACGACTCCAAAACCCCATATAGCATTTTTCTCACATGTTTCTAACACTTTGGCCTCAGTATGACCTTGACCTGACTTTGAAATCACTTCTTGGTGACTTACAGAGTTAAGCGAACCCCATATTTCGACTCGGTGACCCCCAAAACCTATATAGGATTCCTCTCACATTTTTCTAACACTTTCGTCTCAGAATGACCTTGACGTGACCTTGTAATCACCTTCGGGTGACCTTACAGGGTTAAGAGAACCCCAGATTCGGACTCGGCGTCACCAAAAACCTATTTAGGATTTTTCTCAAATTTTTCCAATACTTTCGTCTCAGCATGACCTTGACGTGACCTTGAAATCACCTCTGGGTGACCTCACAGGGTTAAGCAAACCCCAGATTCGAACTTGGCAACTCCCAAAACCTATATAGGATTTCTCTCACATTTTTCTAACTGTTTTGTCTCAGTATGACCTTGATTTGACCTTGAAATGACCTCGCAGGGTTGAGTTAACCCCATATTCTGACTCAGCGACCCCAAAAACGTATATACATATTTTTTAAGATTCATTTAACCAGTTTTTCTCACCTTGACATTGAAATGACCTTGAACCAGACGTGGTAGAGGTTAACCGACCTCGAATTCGAAATGAGTGACCCCAAAAACCCTAGTATACCCCAATGTAGTCCGGTGATAATTCTTGTATCAAATGTTGACCAGTGATAATTAATCAAACTTGAATACCTTTTGTTTCATCTATCTAAATCAGGTTTCAAATTAATAGAGGACTTATTTTGTTTTTTAATATAAAGCATTTTCATGAATTCTCTCTTTGTCTCATTACATTCACTATGTAAAATTTCAACATTATCCCAGTCAAACTCATGGTCAACATCAACAAACCCTCTCGTATGTCTAGCAAGAACGCTCTTATAACAACGTCTTAAACTAATTTTCTCATTTTGCTTTCCTCTTTTTTATTTTTGTCCCAAGGAACAAATTTTTTTATTTTGTTTTTTAGGAATTGCAATAGGAGCATTTTGTGGTGGTTGTCCAAATTTTATCGTTGAATTCTTGTTTTATTTTCAGGAATTCTATATATTGATATATATATATATATATATATATGTATATGTATATGTTGTGTAAAAATATAAAAAAATGCTCAATTATTAACAAAAATTAGCTTTTATGACAGTTAGAATAACCCTTTTTATCAGGGCAGGTATACGATCGAAGTTAGAAACCGCTCGTCTTAAAGTCATAAAAAATCGACTCAAGATATAAATATATGTCTTCAAGCCATAGAAACTTGTCTCCAATACATAAATTGAAGTCTGGCTCCGTCTTAATAGGGAGACGTGCTGGAGTCGAACTTTTCGACTTCAGGATGTCTTGATTGGGGGCAATTCAAGTCAAAACCAAGTCGAAAAATGTTTACTCCGGTAATTAGTTCTATTATTATTATTAATATTTCAGGACGCTCAAAATCCAATATATATTTTCGGCATTCCCAGACACTTCGTTTATCTATCAGAAATGTTATATATCAGCAATATGAACAATATATAGTAGAGATAATAAACCACTGCTAAAAAGAAACCAAAAATACAAGAAAATAATAAAAAACATTTTTGTGATATGATTGACATCCGACTATAAGAAAAATTTGATGTCGAAGGATAGATAGAGCTGTCCCTGGCGGACCGAACGAACGGAGCGGATACGCTACAGCGTATCCTTATAGTATCCACATCGTATCCTCTCCGTATCATGCAAGAAGAACTCATTAAAAAAGAAAGATTAACATTTCACTTGTTGAAATTCGGATTCTACGTGAAATTTTGAGTTAAAAGGTCACAGAGTAATCGCAATATTTTTTCTTGCAACATTAAAAACTTTTAATAAATATAATACTTATCGATGACGTGCGCTGAAGGCGACTTCAAACGCATCGTCATTCAGTAGCAGTCCATAGGCTTTATCCGTCGACGATGCGTTTGAAGTCGCCTTCAGTCCACGTTATCGATAAGTATTATATTTTTTGAAAGTTTTTAATGTTGCAAGAAAAACTATTGCGATTACTCCGTGACCTTTTAACGCAAAATTTCACGTGGGATCCGAATTTCAATAAGTGAAATGTTCATCTTCCTTTTTTAATCAGTTTTTCTTGCATGATACGGAGAGGATACGATGTGGATACTATAAGGATACGCTGTAGCGTATCCGCTCCGTTCGTTCGGTCCGCCAGGGGTATCTTGATATGTGTTTCCAAAACCACGTTTTTTTTTTTTTTTTTTTTTATAATGGATGCAATTGTGTACTTATTCCTTTCCAAACAACATGTAAAATTGTAAAATAAGATGTAATTTTAAATGTTTGATGAAGAATAGGATATACTTTTAACCTGTAGTTGACTTTTTGTTAAAAGTAAAAAGTCACTTTTAAATAATTTTCTCTATAGATTCGGTACAAAATTAGTATAAATTAGTATAAATTCAAACCTTACTCTACGGTGCTCTACGGTTCATCAAAATCGATGAATTGGTTTTGATTGCAGGTGCGTCTGCATGTTAAAAATTATTGAAAAACGACTCAAAATAAAATGTTGTTGTGATGCATGCACTAAAGGTTCGCTTTTCGAGGCATGTACTGCGTGCGGGAAGTGACCAATTCAAAAACCGTGGTAAAAAGCAGTTATTGACAGACTTTTTCTAGCTATTGCGCTTGCGCATTCCGAATTAGAATTACTTTCCAAGACTGCCAGAATCATAACCTCACTTCATTATGATTTTACACTTGAGAGCTGGAGAGACTGATCGTGAGTAGTGAATAGTGATTGGACAAACACGAAGTGATAAGTTACCATAAATTACTGATAAATCAGAATAAATGAATAAATTACCGATAAATTACCCAAAAATTCTGAAATTTTTAGATACCTAACATTTCCGGTAATTTACCAACTTTCCATAAATTTGGTGAAATTAGCAATTTTCTATAAATTTCCAGAAATTTTGGAAATTTTTGGATTTCTTCCACGAAGCTTCACTTTAAAAAAAAGTATCATTTCAAGGCTAGTTTTTGGTATTGAAACAGTCCTCCAAAAATATAGTCTCGGGTGGCTCCACCCTAATGCCACTTTATTTTGATGCCGCTAAACGACGTTTTAGTACAACTTTTTTGGATCAAAACAGGACTGAAGTGAGAATCAAATTTCAATGACGTAACGTAGCACATGGGAACGTCAAACGTCCGTGAACTGTCTCTGTACTTTGTGCGTGTTGTTTATTTATCACATTAATTATGCTTGAGTGTATCGATCCGGGGTGCAAATCAGGTTACAAAACTAAACTCAGAGAACCTGAATATGAAAAAATTAATATTTTCGTTGTTCCGAAAGACCCAGCTATTGAAACTTTATGGCAAACAGCTTCAATTCGGTAAAATTTTACGGTAGAAGCTGGCCAGTTCGTTAATTTTTTAAAGGAAGACATTCTCCACAAGAAAATCCCAAAAGGACCCGATAACACTATTTTCTTAAAGGTAAATAATTATATATTCAATGTAAAATCGAAATGAAAAGTTACAAATAAAACAAAAGTAATTTTTTTTTATTCAATAAACTGTATTATTAGGTATTTTCACTTAGTACTCGTTTAAAAAAGTAACATTAATTTAAGATTTTTGTCGCAGGAATTGTTGAAGAAGAAAAATTGAGGTTAGTATCATACATTTTGTAGCCTTCGAATTTAATCCTGAAATTAATGTCACTTTTTCTGCATCCTACTGAAATAAGACATTGACTAGATTAACTTGGCACATATTTTTTATTCTGAAAATGACTAAAAATATGAATAAATTGTGTTCGTTGTTGCACTTGTTGACGGGAAAACAAACCAACTTTTTTTAAATGAGTAGTAAGTGAAAATACCTAATAAAACAGTTTATTGAATAAAAAAAATTAATTTTGTTTTATTTGTAACTTTTCATTTCGATTTTACAGTAAATATATAATTATTTACCTTTAACAAAATAGTGCCATCGGATGCTTTTAGGATTTTCTCGTGGAGAATGTGTTTGTTTAAAAAATGTTTACTGTAAACGAACTGACCAGCTTTCACGGTAAAATTTTTCAGAATTAAAGCTTTTTGTCATAAAGCTTTATAGGCTGGGTCTTTCGAAACGATGGAAAAATTAATTTTTTTCATATTCGGGATCTTCGGGTTCTCCGAGTTCACTTTTGTAACTTGATTTGCACCCTGGAGCGATACACATCGCCATAATCCGCACTATTTTATTCTGCGACGAAAGTGTAGGTCGAATGCAAATTAATCATCCAGTGGCAAAATTAATCACTTTAGATAGAAATTACAATCTCCAGTACCCGAACTAAAAATTTTTTGATTTTATAAAATCAATCGAAAACTCATTTTCTCTGCATTGCAAGCAAAGTCATGTTTTTGACTTATATTTCACTTATATTTGCAGAATAGAAAGAGACAGTTTGCTAAAATTTCTTCAGCTGATTCCGAAAAAGCTAATTTGCAGAAAAAGAAATTAGCGAAATTAGCTGAAACTTTATTCTAATTCGTAATTTCTTATAAGACTTCGATAAATAATTTTTGAATAATTTGATTGTGGCCAAAGATAAGAATATTCGTTAACGGTCTTTCTTTAGAATTTACTATACAAATTAGAGGTGTGCAGTCGTTTACTCGAATTTGTAATACAAATTTAGACACGCCTGGAAAGTTGGATTTTTTGAAATAGAAAAAATTGTAATTTACATTAAACAGGTTTGATTTCCTTAAGCTATTGGAATTTCTAAATCAAAATAACTCCTTTTTTTGAAAAATGACTTCGAAACTCAAGTCGAATATTTGAAATTCGATTTATTCGAATATTCGAACAAGTTGAATTTCGAAGATTCGACTTGAATTTTTGATCCATTTTTTACAAAAAAAAAAGTTATTTTGATTGAAAAAATTGTAATAATTCAAAGAAATCGAGACGGTTTGATGTACAGAAAATTGAATAAATAAAGTTATGAAAGAATGTAATTAAACTTTCACAAATGAGAAGCAGTATTAGAGAAAATATATAATAGATGTGAAAAAATATTTTTATTTTTCATTTATTGAATAAAAAAGATGTTAACTAATTTTTTGTATTTAAAATGAATCGATTTTTGATTATTATAGTTTGAAGACTAGAAATTAGGTAGAAATGAAAATGCTCCCTTTTGTAAATATAATAATATGATTATTCGTAATTATGTATCAACCTTACAAAAACCACTGGAATCTTTTAAAATATCCTATAATCTCACAGGTCCTGTAAAATCCTCGTCTATCTTCCAAAATTCTTTAAAATTGCATGCAAATTTTTTGAATCCCTTAACATTATTAAAACCATCGGAAATCTCTTGAAATTGTTTAAATTTTTCGAAAATGCGTTGAATTCTCTTAAAATACCCTAAAGTAATTCAAAGTCTTTGAAATTCCTATAAACTATTGGAATGAATAAAAAAGTTCTAGGAATCTTTCAAAATTTCCTCAAATATTTCAAATCCTTTGATATCTTTTGAAATCCCTTGAAACTTTTTAAAGCTCTTGAAAGTGCCTGCGAATCTTTTACAATACCCTCATCAAATATTTCAAATCCTTCGAAATCCCATCAAATTACTGGAATCCATTAAAAATTTCTTTGTAATCTTTTAAAATAACCTAAAATATTTAAAATCCTTTTGAATCTTTCGAAATATTTGTAAGAATTAAAAGAACGCAGGATAAATTGATAAGAATTCAGGTTGAATTCGAAAAAAATAATTTCAAATCTCTTCAAATCTTAGAAACCCTACGAAAAACCTCACCTCTTTTGAGTGAATTCTTTAAAATCCACTAAATTTAGAGATTTGTATAACTTTTATGAGTGAAATAAATCGAAAAAATATTGTTTAAATTAACAATATAATAATAAATTATGTATGTTATTTAAAGTTTATGTTTTTTTGAACCAGGTACTCAACAATTTTACCTTAGATGTTGCTTTATTTGAGCTTTAGTCTTTTCAGTGGCATTTTCATCAATATTTCACTCCATTCTCTTGCCGCCTTAGCTTTTTTTATTTTTTCAATCTTTCCTCTTCATTTAAAAGTTTTGATGGTGGGTTCGATTTTTGACTCTCACTTTTAGCCATTTCGCTGTTTATTTTCTCCGAATTTCTCTGTTAATTTGCTCCGAGTTTAAAATAAGCACCAAGTCAAAAAAAATAAGCACAATTTAAGAAAAAATATTTGTGAGGAATTAATTATAACCGTTTATAGTTTTAACTATATAGCAAGCACGTCGTGTTTACACGCCGGTATAAACCTAACCTAAAACTGTCAAATGAAATTCAGGTTCTTCAGGATCGTAACAAGTCGTAATTAGGTATTTCATGTTGGGTGGGCGAAATCCAAGACTCCGAGATGTCCGCACGCCGAGGGCCAAACAATAATACCATTTGCATGGGACAAAACTTTATTTTTTTATTATTTTAGACAAAAATTATTTTTCACCGTAAGTTTTTATGATTTAAATAGCTTTTTAAAAATAAAAAAATTATATCTAAATTCGGTATTTTAAGTTAGGTGGGGGAAATCCAAGATGTCTGCACGCCGAGGGCCAAACAATAGTATCAATTACGAAACTTTATTTTTTTTTAATTAAGATCGAACAGAAATCTATTTTATCATGACTAGTTTTATGTAAAATGAGCATGAAAAAGATTCAAAATTAAAACCTCTCTTTTCGTCTAAATTATAAAAAAAAAACAAGAAACTTTATTTTTTCAATAACTTTAAAAACAACAATTTTTTAATGTGAGTGTATTTGCACATTATTTTTTATTTTCTAAAAGCTATTCAATTAAAATAATGCCACCTATTTCCTCTTTTCAATTTTCCCTATCACATTTCAAAAGTAGAAGAAAATTTAAACAATGAAGAATTCTCATAAGCATGAAGTTGCAAGCAATTAAAACAATACGCCCTGTTCATTATTTCAGTTCTCTACTACGTGCCACTTTTCAATCTGAAGTTAGCAAAGTAAAATAGAACGAACGGTGGCATCAAAACAAGATGATTTGGTATTGTAACAGGACGCTAAGAAAGTGATGCTCATTTAAAATGGAACCATAGTTTTTACAGTGTTGGGATACCTTGAATTTCTGGAAACGGTCGGTAATTTACAAATTAACCGAATATTTCCAGAAATGTTGGGTAATTTTACCATACATTTCCAAAAATTAACATGAATTTCTGAAAAATTTGTTCTTATTGTTTCTCAAATCGAAAATTTCCTGCATTTGTTACAAAAAATATCGTGTGCAATTGGTGCTGAAAGTAGGCAGTTATAACTCTTATGAAGTTTACAGTACTTGCCATCGGCTCATATTCGGCTCGTACAGCAAACATCACACTCATGTGGAACTGCATACTTTCCGCACTTGTAGCACAATATACTATTTTATTAGAAATTCTAAAAAAAAAAGTTTGAGTGTATTTGGTAAATGCGTGTAAGCTGTACCTTGGTCTATATTTTAACAATCACATTTTTACCTCTTCTTTTCTCAATAGATGCAATTGTAAAGTTATTTCGTCCTGATTAATACGCATAATGATAAAACTATCTAAACCATATTGATTTTGATTTCGAGATCACGGATATCTAAGTCGGACTCATCACTCTCATCTCGCGAACGTCAGGGCGGGCGTCAAGAACATCTGCTGGAGTCATGAGGTGGAGAAAATAACGGATGGTTGTTTAGAGAATGTAGTAGTTTTTTCTATACATGGGCAATCGAACCATCGTTGCGCACATATACACACTTACTTTCACGAATATTTGCACATTCATTCGCCATGGATCACTCAATATAGACATATCTCCCATTGAATGCTGATACGGTCTACGTCCAGATTTCTATGATTTCCCTCTTTTGATTTTCTTCTCACATATTACATACCTTCTTTTGTATATCCTCTTTTGATCTTTAATAGTTAGATTGGCTGACAAACGATTGATCAGTGAATATGATTCACAGGTTCTTGAAGGAAAGTGGATATTATTTCCTAAATGAGAACAGCTATAGGAAATATAGAGATTCCAATAAGGAATGAAAATTTGTGAGAAAACATAATTTGCCAATCACTGTAAAGAAATATTTAAAATGATAGAAAACCAATAAAAAAGTGAATAGCTTTTGTAAAGTAAGATGCATGTCTCGATAAGCCTTATTCCGTAATTAAACCAATAACTTTAAACTTCTTTTACCTTTTCAAGGCAATTGCCGAAATCAGGCTTCATAGTTTTTCCTCCATCATAGTAAATCAGAGGTTTTCTTTTTCCTGCAACAGTATTCAGTAGAAATAAAAATTTGTATTATTATGAAAAACAGAAGAAAGTAACATTCTTGTATCATTTTATTGCAGATCAAATTAATATCTTTAGATTTAGTATTAGATTATTGAAAAATTTTGTATGAATAACCCTATTTTTGCGGTACACATAGACACTATGCCGAAAAAATATTTGACTGCCTTGCAGAATCTTTTGTTGGAATTCTGAAAACCGATTCGATGTGAAGGCATCATGGAATCGAAAAAAAAATCTCATTGACAACAAATTTGGAAACTTTACATTCTGAAGATGTGCGAAATTGATACTTTATTAACATGTTTTTTTGTGTGAGCAATTTAAATCGCTGTACTACGCTTTGAACATTCAATTATCGTGATAGTCTGAAGTTTAATACAAATGGTTTCTCGATTCATAGAAAAAAGAGTTTCATAAGTTTAAGAAAACGGAATATCCATGTCATAAGGTGTGAAGCTGTCTCAAATAACAATACAAGTCTTGATTTTATTTATGTTTTCTCAATGTTTAAAGTAACATGCTGTTGTCGATAGACAGCTTATATTTTGTTTTCCGTGCACCTAAATTATTTTTTTCCTTTTTTAAAGAAAATTCCTCCTTTGCTGAGTTAGAAATTAAAAATTGAGCAATTTAGAAAAGTCTTCCAATTTTCTGACAATGGTGGTTTTAAAGAAAATTTGATTCAGTGTCATAAAATATCGACATTCCAATACTCATAAAACTTTTTGTTCTAAATGATGCGGAAGATTTTTATTTAGATATATGGAGACCCATTAAAGGAATTGTGTTTCTGGCATCGCCGAGTTCGCTACTCATCTGACGGAGAGAATTTATTTACACTTGATCTTTACGAGACAGTATTTCATAACTGGATAAGTACGGTGACATTTTACTGCATACTAAACTCTGCTGCGGGCAGTTATGAAACTGAGTTCCTACGATCAATTACAATCTTTCACTCTTAAAGTAGCAAATTGGGTCTCTTCACCAGACAAATAAAGTGTGACTATAATTATTCTCGTAATCGTCAAAAAGGGCTGGTCGATATCGATTATTTCATTGTTATAATTATAGATTTATAATTACTATCTTATTGTTCATAAGTAATGTATTTTGGGAGTCGGGATAATTACATTTTTTATATTGTAGAACATTTGGGAAAGCGAGAAACTTTCTTAATTTACTTTCTTAATTTTATAATTCAAAATATCAAAAATCTGAAATACTTAGAATATTGCAATATCAAATTTGAAACCTTTGATATTGTGAAATAAAAAATATGCCCGCTGCGCCCCTTACGAAAAGATATGACAGGAAAAAAATGACAGGTGTGTCAATTTTTCCCTGTCATTTTTTTTCTGTCATTTTTTCGCGACCACAAGAAAACGACAGGCAAAATGACAGGAAAACGACAGCCGAAAATGACTGGCCCTGATTGGCCATAATTTATTATAATATCGTGTAACTTTGTAAATCATCGACGACTTGCAGACTTATTCGTAAGCCATTTGAACTTTCCCGTGAAGCTTAAAAAATCATTAGCAAAATAAAACTAGTATGGACATTTTCATGATGAAACACCTCTTTGTAGCCTGTTGCTAATTCCGAATTATCTTTCCAACACATAAATTGTGGAATGTATTCGATTTGCCATTTTAATGCCTTCTTCTTCTTACAAAGGACTAAACTTCAGTACCACGGGCAACAATTTCAGATTATTTTCAACTTTCTTCATCCCTCAAGAAGTTCAATGCGTGCTCCTAATTCCATGATCCAACAAAGAATGGTCTCGCCACGCGCATCTAAAAAAAAGTGAACCAATCAAAGGGTCCGTAGGTTGCGCGTGGCGGAACCATTCTTTGTTGGATCGTGGAATTAGGAGCACGCATTGAACTTCTTCGGAGATGAAGAAAGTTGAAAATAATCTGAAATTGTTGCCCGTGGTACTGAAGTTCAGTCCTTTGTAAGGAGAAGCAGGCATTAAAATGGCAAATCGAACACATTCCACAATTTATGTGTTTGAAGATAATTCGGAATTAGCAACAGGCTACAGAAAGGTGTTTCATCATGAAAATTCCCATAATAATTTTCTCTTGTTAATGATTTTTTAAGCATTGCAGGAAAGTTCAAATAAGTCTGCAAGTCGTCGAGAATTTATGTTACATAATATTATTATAAATTATGGCCAATTAGGGCCAGTCATTTTCGGCTGCCGTTTACCTGTCATTTTGCCTGTCGTTTCCCTGTCATTTTCTTGTGGTCGCGAAAAAATGACAGACAAAAAATGACAGGGAAAAAATGACACACCTGTCATTTTTTCCCTGTCATATCTTTTTGTAAGGGGCGGGCACATTCTCATTGCGCCCTGCTATTGGTTCTGGCGCTTCGTGCTCGAGAATATATTCATCTCGCGCTTCACGCTCGATAATGTATTTATCTCGCGCTACGCGCTCGATCTTTGTATTTCCCACACATTTGTGCGCGGACCTTTTAAAATTAAAGGTCAAAGCGTCAACAACTGTAATTTGATGATTGTGAATACTCTTTTGTTAAAACTCCTTGGCTCTAACGAACACATTCTGATCACATATCTCGTGCTTCGCACTTGATTTTGTCCAAAATGTTAACTTTTCTACATTATGTTCAACACTATTATATCTTATGTACATTATATTTATTTCTGTACCTTGATCTGGTACTACTTATTCAGATATTGAAAAATCATGCACAAATTTTATTTTTCATGATGACTTTAATATTTTCTCTCTACTTTTCACTAATTTTTATTCTTAACTGCCCTAAAAATGCGCACAGTTTGAGCGCGCAAATCAAAAACTATGATTCGAACCCCTAATAAACTACAATCATTAAGTGAAACTAAACATGTTTTTTTCAATTTGACTATGTAGAGGGTTCTCAAAGCACCTACGGCCTTGAAGATTACATTATCATTGCGATACTCGCTCTTCGCACTCAACAACTAGGTTATACAGACGATTGCGTTTGAAAAATTAAACCATGTAAACAAAATGAAACGGAATATGAAAAATTGGTATGTTTTCCGTTAAAATATTTGAAAAAATTAGATTTCCTTATTAAATGTAATTTACATTGTTGAAATAATTAATACAAAAAGAACGAAAAAGAAGTTTGTTTTAATGAATGTCCACAATAATATAGTAATGTAGACAAGTTTTCTTGTCGTGTACAAGAAACTTTCACAAAAATTTCGGAAACTCTTTAAAAAATTTTGTTTCCAAATTTGAAAACGCTCTTTTTGAATTTTGATCGAATCAAAAAATTGTATGAGGATAGTTTCGAAATATTTTTCATATCTAGTAAAAATTTTGATTGAAATTTTTTAATCTATCAGAAAAATATTTTTTTTCTATTTTGTTGACATTTTCAAAATGTTGAAAAGTATATACCTTTTTTGCATTTTTATCAGAATTAAAAAATTCATTATAATAATTTTCCAGACTTTTTACCATATAAAAGAAACTTGGACAAAAATGTCTGAAACTTGGAAAAAAATTCAAATTTTGATTTTCTCTAAAATTGTTAATTTTGGTCGGAAATATCTGGTTAACGAACATAACCTTCATTTTAGGACCTTTAAAAAGTTTATCAAAGGCTTACCCGATTGGACAAACCCTTCAAAACTTAGCGTGGCTACAACATTCAGGTAACCACACTGAGAAAACGATTTTTTTGATTCAAACAAAAAGATTTGTTTGAATACATTTTTTTGATTCAACACATCTTCTTTATTTCAATTAACAAAACATTTATTTAATTTCAATATATGGAAGATATTGAAACTCATTACATGAAACAAATTATTTGTTTGACACGATTTGTTTTATTCAAATAAACAATTTCATTGAGTGAAACAAAAATTTTGCTTAAACGTCTTATACTTAAATTAAAGAACGTATTTATTTGATTTAAACAAATAATAGTTCTTCATTTATCCGCGTTAGTTTCGGGGCGCTGCAGCGCGACTTAGCTTCAGGCATTCAAAATGGTGGTGAATCGTTGCATGTATCAGCGTGTTTACTCGGAATGTGTAACTGTAAGCGGTAAGAATAAGCCTAAGCGAAGCCTCGAAAATTTAGAAGTTTCATTGGGCGAGCTGGATAAGGGTTGGCTTTCCACCAACTCCAGACCGTCGCGAGTCTTATTTTCACGTAACTTCAGTCGTCTGTAAGAGAAATGAAAGTATTTGACAAATTTTTGTTGTTCCGAAAACTGCACGAAACATGGGACCTAACAAGCGATTCGATCAAAAATTTTGAAGATAAGTTTATTTTTTTCTATATTGTTAACCCTATGAAAACGATTTAAGGTTTTATTAAATGAATAAATGCAATATATACATGCAATATGAATAATAATACAGCACACATTCTTGAAATACCCGCTTTAACAAAACTTTTGTTATTGAAACAAGCAAATAATTTGATTGAAAGCAACAAATTCCTTTTTTGAATAAAATTGAACATTTATTTAGATCGAACAATACCTGCAATTAATTTGACAGAAAAAAATGTTCAACTTAAACAAGAAGTTTCTGTCATTCAAACAAAAAATATATTTAAATCAAAAATATATGGTCAACCAAAAAATTTGTTTGAATCAAACATATGTATGTTTGACTGTATAACAAAGAAAGAATATGTTTGATTCAAACATAATATATTTGATTCAAACAGATATTTTTCTCAGTGCATACAAACATACATACATACATACATACATACATGCATGCATACATACATACATACATGCATACATACATACATGCATACAGGCAGACACACAACACCGACAAAATTTTATAATTTTCGGACTCTGTGAGTGCCGAAACGTAAAGATCCGTTCAAAACCAGGACGATTACATTACACTCTCACGAATGAAAATGAAAAAATGTTGATATTTAATTTGTCACAATTGAAAATGTTTGCATTTAGATTAATTAAAATTCAGCAGATTTAAAACTGAAAAGATTTTAATATGAGGTATCAATAATTTAACAAATTTACAATAAAACATTTAAAATTAGGCACTGTCTAGTATTACGAAATTTTCCGTAAGATTAACCGGTCAAGTATAGTACTGAGGCTAGTATTACGGAAATTCCAATATCCGAACGACCTGGAAATCGGTTATGTGTATGGAAAATTTTTTAATAACAGACAGTGCACTAAAATTAACAATTTGCAACAGAAGACAGTAAAAAGGAATACTCATAAGTATAAAAATTGCAATCCAGCAAAATTTTAGAATTTTACCTTTAGAGTCTCCAAAATTGAAAATTCCCGAAGGAACATTAACAAGCTATACTTTCTTGTAGCTACTTAGCATAAACAATTGAAAATCAAGAAATCTAGAGTTAAAACTGAACTATCGTATTTTCAGCTGGAAAATGTTCCAAATTGAGCTCGTTTGGAATTGCATAATTGCATCTGATAGCAAGCGATATTTAAAGATATTTGGATACGTTGTGTTACTAAACGTAAACAAATATCTCGTTCTATAAAAATTTAATGTCAATTTACCATTTTCTAGTTCAAAGCCACTGTAAAGAATTTTTATTGGAAACTTCCAATGAATGTGCTGGAAGTTTATTTCCGAAACCTGAGGTGACGTTACAATACACGATATTGTAGTTTTCAAATGTTGTTTCAGTAATGTTGCCACAAATGTATTTCATTTTACAATAACTCAGTGGCCCGCGTTTTGATAAATGTATTTTCATTTTAGCTCATATAAGTATTGCAATTTCATACTTAGGGGCTATTCAAGTATTACATAAGCATTTTGAGAAGGAGGCGCCCGTGTGGAAAAATTACGTGGCAGTCTTGAATCATGCTAAGGCAAGTACAGTTTTTCTCAAGCCTGTCTATTTACGCAATTCTATAGCCTGGCGCTAAACTGGCGCCGTCTAGTTTTGCTACGGATTTCATTCAAACATTTCTACTGTCTAGTCCCACTTTTGGCGCTATCTAGGAGTTCGTTATGAATTTGATTCAATCAGATTTTAGCTAGTTTCTACACATAATCACGATTTGGATTTAAACAAAAATTACAGAAGTGAATTCAGACGAAGATAATTTTGGATAAAAGATTTAGGAAACTAAATAATTGCATACATTCTCAAGTAATAATTGAAAGTACATTATTAAATATTTGAGATAATAAGCAATAATTATTGAAATCTTAACATAGGAAGTGTATTATCAAAAACTATTTTTTTAAAGAATGTTTATGAACATTGTCTTTCAATTGAATTATACAGTAAAGTTGTAATAAATTTATATCAAATTTATAATAAATATAATATGTATAATGCTACGTATTATATTTATAATATTTCAGAAAATCAAATTTTAACATAAATGATTTATTTAATTGATTAAATATTTCCAATTAACTGCAAAATCTATATATTAGACTTTTATGTAATAAGAAATAATCATATTATTTAATTAATAATTATTTTTTAAGAAAATAGAGAATCTCCATAGAAATTAGTCCATCTGAGCGTTACATCCCAGTCTAGCCACTGGATAGTCAGCCTGTGGCGCGCCAGTGTCGACTCTAGTGGGGCTGGACAGAAACAGTACAGCGCCACGAAATTTTTCCATACGGACGGGTGAGGGGGACTCTGAATTGGATGCTTATTGTTGTATATTCGAAATACAAAAATATGTTTACAAAGGGGGGGGGGGGTCAAGAATAGGAAAAAGTATACTTACGTAATACTTGAACGGCCCCTTACTATACAAGTATTGTAATATTCACGTTCCGATTGAATAATAATTTGTTTAATGGATTTCAGCTTTTTTTTAGTCGGAATAAAATTTTTGAAGGTATTTAAGCATATTCCACCAAAAATACCGGAGAATTAGATTCAATTACGTATGCTGACTTTCAGAATGTAGATAGGAGATACCAAAGAAATGTCATTTAAGTATAAATAAATCGTTATATGATAGTGCATAATCTTGAACGCGAAATTTTCTAGTCTTTAGAAAACAGAATATAAAACTGAATGCAAATTACTACAGAGTGATTGCAGATGATTGCAACTGAAATCAATTGATATTGCAATAGATTTCAAATAATTGAACTTGATTTCAGATAAATTATGCAGAGTGAGTGCAAGTGATTGTAAATGACCACTGCAAAAAATTTCTGTTGTGAACTAACAATACAGTAATGGAAGTTAATTAGTATCAAAACGCAATGTAATTTTAAAATTGATCATATATTGTAATTTCACAATTGATGTTGGCGTCGTCTCACAGCGGCGCACGCGCATAACTTTCAAGTTCACATTATTTGTATTGCAATTTTAAAGAATTACTTTACAAATATTGTTGTTTCAATTTACAATACCTCGATTGTTTTTCAAATTACATCTTGTATTGTAAAGAGTAGTAAAATCATTAACATTTTCAACAGTGATTGTAACTGATTACATATGACTCAAATGATTAATTTTGCATAATTCCATGTGGAATTCCGAGTAATAATAATTGTAATTCAATTATTGTAAGAATTATTACAATTATTATTATTATTACAATTATTATTACTCGGAATTCCACATGGAATTATGCAACATTAATCATTTGAGTCATATGTAATCAGTTACAATCACTGTTGAAAATGTTAATGATTTTACTACTCTTTACAATACAAGATGTAATTTGAAAAACAATCGAGGTATTGTAAATTGAAACAACAATATTTGTAAAGTAATTCTTACAATTCACGCGTCCACATTCCATGTGGAATTCCGAGTAATAATAATTGTAATAACGCGTTAATTAAAAACACTGCAAAAATCTGAAAATATTTCCGAGTATGAAGAACTGATGAATAAGTATGTCAACGATCAGACAAGTAAAGGAGTGAAGAATTCTTGAAATCCAGACGGTAAATTTTGAAAGTGAAACCCAGGCAAATGCTAGCGATGAGGCTTCGGGAATGTTCACGTATATCGCTTGTGCTCACATGTCGGAAAGCCAATCCGGCAGTCCGGATAATTAATGACACGTTTCGAAGCTCCACTCACAATTAGTCTTTGATGCTGAGTGCTGGACCATCAACTCACAGAATAAAACCTCCAGTGCTTCTGCGGGATGGTTTTAGAAAGTTTCGAAATACTCTCATCGAAGCCTCGGGCGTGTCCAGGATTCTCGAGAAGAATGTCCTCTTGAGAAAGGAGTCCTCGAGGCTTTTAACTTCCGTTCATAAAATAATAAAATCATCCTTATTTCTGCAGAATTGTCGCCTTTGAATCATCACGATTTACTCACATTCGCCACGGATGTCACGATCTTTCACGACTACTCTTGAATATTTATGGCTCTAAGGACTGTTGACATGAAGTTTAACGACCTTTAACATCCGATATTTGCATTTCTTCACTCGTGCACCTGCCATCAAGTGTTATTTGCATTTTGCATTCTAATTATTAGCTTTTACCAAATTTTCGTAATCGAAGTATTTTCTCGATTTTTCTAGGAAGTATTTCTTACGCAATTGATAACAGCTCGTGCAGAAATTGCCCTATTTAGCCCCAATTAAAGTAGGGTTTAGACAAGGCCCTCTTCAGGTTTTCTATTTTTAATACAAATATTTTAATCAAGTGTGGCGATAATCAGGCAACCATATACAATTATTCTGTCATTACTTATGAATATTTTCTCGCTGTTCTGGCTAAAAATTAATAAAATAATATTGAGATACAGATGGTATGTTAGGTTTTCATTTAGTGGAATTGGAGGGGTTTTCTTTTGAAAACCCTAAGTCGGGAAGTCTCCAGGAATACTTGGCAACGCCGAATTCGGAAACATAACCTATATTTTATCATAGTACCTTGCGTGCTTCAGAGATTGTATAATCTAAACATTTATTGAATTAGTGAATATCTAAGAGACTATCGCGAAAACAACTTTTTTCCTGTTTTTTTTTTTTTTTAAGAAAACCATTCTAAGTTCCATCTTTATGTAAAATTGTAAATTTTTAAAAAGACTTACATTTTATGTCAATCTTAAACATTGTAAAATGGTATAAACCACCTAACAAACAAACATTACACGAAAGTTCAAAAAAATTTGTTATCGAAAAATTGTCAAAGTTCACGATCAAATTTCGAAGTTCCGTCGTTAAAAATTTTAAATGTTCATAAAAAATGACATTTCCTGTTATTGTAAAAAGTTGTAAAGTAGTCTAAATTGCCAAAAAACGAAATACTACACGAAGAAAAATTGTAATCGATTAAAATTATTAATTTAAAAATTATTTTATTGATATTCCTGTTAACAGTTCATATGTTTCACATTCACGTATCGTCGAATAATAACAAATATTTGATTAGAAAAGAAGAGTTTAAAATTTTTTGTTTTAACATTTTGAGCTGTAGCTTATGAGGATGGCTTTTTCATAGAATTTCAACTTGTAACTTTAGCGCAATGGTGAAGACTCCCGACTGCTAGGCGATAGATTTAGGTATAGATGTAGGTTCGATATCCCGAAGCGTTAGAAATTTTATTTGTAATATAATATTTAAAATTGTAATATATGTATTCACTCTACACATGACTATTCATATTCAAAGACAAAATACTCGCAATCAATTAATATTCACTTTTTAAATACCTTTTTGTCATATCGTTAGAGTATAGCAGTAGTGGGTGCCACTAATCTGCAGTACTGGTCCAGTAATGAACTTGTTCCATTATTGGTTCAGCCAATACTAGGTCTGTACTAACAGAATACTTTTCGAAAATAAAGATTTAATTTCAATTCGAAATTGGGGGAAAGAAAAATTAACCTAGGGTACATCTAAGAAAACCAACCAAGGGCCGGACGAGTTTGCCCTACATGAGGCGTTCGTAAGTGCAAGCGTGACGTTCCTTGTAGGGTCCTTGTCAGCTTTCCAGACCAGGACCACAGTAGAACTAAGGAAAACTGGCGAGAACCCCACCAGGACCCCATCGAAATTTCTGCACGGGAGTGCGTAATCAAGATATCATAAGTAGGAAAAAACATGTCTTAGTACAATGATTTGACCTTATCCTGAATGCAAGGAAAACCATGTTTCAGGATGTGAGTACTTCAGGAATGTATTTTTACTACCCAAAGGAAGTGTTTAGGACCCATTATACTGGTATTAAATTTCAGATGCTTCTAAAATTGAAGATTTTGAACTGATTCCAAACTCCCTGTGGATTAACGCTACTGAATTTAGGTGTACATAGTACACCTATGTGTGAATTCTTTTAAATTCTTCACACTGAAAAAACGCAAGTGAATATTTGTTGCGGGTAATTTTCAAGTAGATAAAGTTCAATTTTTTCGCATCGAAACAAAAAAAGATTTAATAGAGTTGGCATGGTAACCATTTTCAATGTGGTGGATAAACTTCACCCCGTGAAGTTAATTTTTGTTGCAGGTAAAGATTACTCTGAAATCGATGTAAAGATTACATTATGTTTTTTCTGTGCAGAACTGTCTTGAATTTACTTGAATTTTCTTTAATCATTTTCAATTCTTTTGAATGAATTAAAATATATTCATCAGTATCTGAGAGAATTCTTAAATCCTGAGTAAGTAAACTCAAGTAAAGCCTCACACATATATTAAATTTGAAATAATCATTAATCAAGTTTCATGCATTTTTCGCATTTAAGTTGTTTTGAATCAGGCGCGGATTCAGAGAAGGGCTTTACGGGGGGCCATCCAATAATTCCCCTTCCCATCCACTTTCAGGGGGGGGGGGTAATAATCATTATAAAGTTATTTATTCGCTTTGAATGTTTATTACAAATTATATAAATATAATTCACGAATCTTATGAACATAATTAACAAATATTTAAATAGAAACCATGTTTTTATATTTACAAGCTGCGTCTTGCATGTCGTGGTATAATCATTATTTAACAAGTATAAAATATTCATAAAATTTACGAAGTCAAGCATGAACTATAAAAAGATTATTTTTAAATAGCAAAATTCAGGCGTCTATTTCCGCTCTTTGCGATATTTATATTTCCGGTTCAAATCCGGGCTGAGGCAGATTCTTTCTTGTTCTTAAAAATTATTTGTCTGAAGTAATCGTTTTATAGAATCAAAATTTGTATTAATTAAAAATGTAATCTACTATTTTCAATGCTTCAAATTGAAGAATGAATCAATAAATTTATAAATTTTCAAAATTATATCATTTTAAGTTAGAAACATGAAAAATGGAAAAATTACTTTTTTTCTAAATTGAACACTTTTTAAATTAGAAGCTAAATAATGTTAAATTTAAATCGTTGTAAATTATTAATTATTCAATTGTTATTCATAGATCAAAGTTTGTTTTGAAACTTTTTAAAACATGCTCCTGAAACTATATTTTTTTCTAAGAAATCAATTTTTTCCCAAATTTTTAACTGTTCAATTTTTATTTACTAATCAAAATTTGCGTCTGTTTTGAAATATTCTTAAATATTCTGTTAAAATTAATTTTTCAAACTAAAAATCATTCTAAACTTTTCCAGGAATCTCAAGAGAATATTTTTATTATCTTAAATTTTATTTAAAAACTTCTGAATATCTCAACTTACTCGATTTTTTTCTAAATGAATACATTTTTATTTGTTATTTACACATAAATATTCAACATTTTCACTTGCAAATACAATTTTTTAATTAGAACAATTAAAATTAACATTGCAACGTTTAGCTCTCCGAAATTTTAACGATTCAAGGCTTTCTGTTTCAAACAATTCAGTTCCAAATTGTTTAGTTTTGAATATTTCAGTTATAATTGTTCGTTATGTGAATGTTATATAACAAAACGGGAACATTTATACATAACATTGTTACAATCGTGGGCTGTTACAATTACAGAACATAAAGGTCCCACTGTTCTGTAACGCTGTTACTTTAAGGATAAGTAACGGTTCTGCAATTCTTTTATGTAACTAATAGAGAACAGAGTGATAGAACTGTTATCGAAGTAGGAGCCGATGCAGAAGTTTGTGCATTTTGTAGTGTTTTGTGGGGGCCCCCCTAATGCGGGGGCGGGCCGCGGCCCCGACGGCCCTATTGTAAAGACGACCCTGCTAGAATGTCACAGTTGTTCCAAGAACAGAACCTGAAGGTTACATTGTTCAGTAACGCTGTTACTGTAAGGATATATAACAGTTACAGAATTTTGTGATGTAACTAATATAGAAGAATAGAGCGATAGAACTGTTATGTCACTAGAAGGTCACACGTGTTCCAAGAACGGAACATATAGGTCACATTTGTCTGTAACGCTGTTACTGTGAGGATATGTAACAGTTCTGGACTTCTGTAATGTAACTGATATAGAACAGAGTGATAAAACTGTTATGTCACTAGAATCTCACACGTGTTCCAGGAACGGGATATAAAGGACACACTATTCTGTAACGCTGTTACTGTAAGGATATGTAACAGTTCTGAAATTCGGTAATGTAACTAATATAGAATAGAGTGATAGAACTGTTACGTCATTAGAATGTCACAGGTGTTAAAGAAATGGAACATAAAGGGCATACTGTTCTGTAACGATCTTATAGATCAGAGTTTTGCCGACGGTCGGGCGCAGTCAGTTACTTGAACTGGATAAGAATACGCCGACAATAGGGGACAATGTCCACTCAGAGAAAAAGTTATCTTGAAACAAAAGCATCGTTAGGGATAGGAAGTTTATGCATTTATTGTACCCCTAATTATGCGCATAAATTTGCCCATATTATGCATTAAAAACCCAAGATAATGCGCCATTATGCGGGTTTAAAAATAAATTTATTTTCTCTACATCTTTGAAAAATGTGTTGTTTTTTATAAGGTGGAAACAGTTAAGCTTTTTTTCTCCGATGAAAAAAATGTTTTGCAGGCTTATATGATAAATCATTCACAATTTTGCTGAAGGAAAGAGTTGAAACAACTTTTACTCAGAACAAAAACGGTTTATTGAATTTTTATGAAGAAAGTAATGAGTGTTAATTAACAGAATCATAGCCTCAATACAATAAACTTAGTCCTCATCAGATATTGGCAAAGAATATATCTAAAATCAATATTGAAAAAAATGAAACATGTATACAGACATTCATTCTGTGTACATTAAAAAAATAATAATAGAAATTTAATTTACATTAAGATAAAATTTGGTTTGAAACTAGCCAACTGAGCTAATACTCTCATGCTTAAATAGTCTTCATCCTATACACTTGCTTCAAATTCTACCAAAATTATCTTTTCACTTTACAATTAAACTATAATTTAAAAAGAAAACGGAAAATTAGTGGTATAGGTGTTTTTCACAGTGGCGTACAATTTTCAATGCTTGCCATGGGCGCTATTTTCTCTAGGTACGCCGCTGATAATAACCAAGATGGTTGGCTGTGGGAGAGTGCGACTGGGGACGAAATTAGAAGAGCTTAAGGCTAGACCATGTATTTTTTGATCATGCTTAGTAGCTTCGGTGGGCCCCCCCCCCCCCCCCTCTCGAGTATCGACGCTCCGAACTTATCCGATCCTCCCCGCGGGTGCCTCGCCTCACAAGACGAACCAAAAACTCACTTCAGATCCACCCGTTCACTCCTTCCTTTTCCACGAATAGCGCGGAATTCAAAATATTTTCCGTTTTCAGTATTCCATAGCCCGGCTCGCTATCTAATAAATGTAACTTATGCACTATTTGAAAATGTATGGAAGAATATGATAAAAAACTAATACACCATGCCTTTATAAACGCAATTATGCATCATTTATGCGAAAATGCGTTATGCTGCGTCGAATGTCCGATTATGCGTTTTTATGCGATTTCCATTCAACTATTTTTGAGTTAGGATACACGTTAATCGTAAAATGGAAGCTCCCGAAGCATTCTGGCAACATTATGCGTTTATGCGCCTTGCATAAACTTCCTATCCCTAAGCATCGTCATCTTGTCTGTTTTGTTTTGAACGACGTGAACATATTTTTTACACAAACATAATTATTTGGCTGCAAGATTAGGTGAAGTAAGTCGCATAAGGAATATTTTTACTGCAAAATGATTCCTGTTGAGATAAATGGAAATCCTCTCAACCCTAAATTTAAGAGGAAATTCCATTCACGTCAAGAAACATCCTTTTGTCACAACAGGACATTTCTCTGAGTGTCTAAAATCAAAAAAATAATGAATATATTCCTGAGATTACCCTGGCTTTTCAGCAAAAAAGCATGACCGAGATTTTGTCATGAACGTTCAAGCGCTTCGATAGTGCAATTGGCTAAGGCATCGGCTAGGTACATTCGAGTTGGGTAGTTTATGTAGTGTTCAAATCCCCAGCGAGTGCGAATTTTCAACGGGTTTAAGCGTGTGATTATATGTATAGAGGACCGTGCGTGAAATTCTGTTATTTAAAGTATAAACTAAGTGCAGCAATAATACAAAAAACATTTTTTTGTTACATATCATTCTAACACAGTTATGTAATTGTTACAGAACGATCACAGAACGAATTTACATCGTAACACTGTTACATATGTGTTACGGCATTATTACAGAGCAATGTTCCTCTGTAACCCTGTTCCTAAATTGTTCTAAAAATCCTTTTTGAAATATAACACTGTTCCAGAATTGTTACAGAACTATTACAGAACAAATTTACATCTTAAAACTGTTACATATGTGTTACGGCACTATTACAGAACAATGTACCTTTGCAACCCTGTTTCTAAATTGTTCTGAAAATACTTTTTGAAATATAACGCTGTTCCAGAATTGTTACAGAACAAATTTACATCGTAACACTGTTACATATGTGTTACGGCATTATTACAGAACAATGTTCCTCTATAACCCTGTTCCTAAATGGTTCTATAAATACTTTATGACATATAACGCGGTTCAAGAATTGTTACAGAACGATTACAGAACAAATTTACATTGTAACACTGTTTCATGTGTGTCATGTCACTATTACAGAACAATGTTACTTTGTAACCCTGTTTCTAAATTGTTCTAAAATTACTTTTTCACGATTACGGAACAAATGTTCATCTTAGCACTGTTACATATGTGTTATGGCACTATTACAGAACATGTTTATTTTGTAACACTGTTCCTGAATTGGTCTAAATATATTTTTTTACATATAACGCTGTTCCAGAATTGTTACAGATCTCTGACAGAACATGGTTCTGTAACAGCTTTATTGAACTGCTACATCCATTTGGGGACGATATTACTCGGACCATTGTCTAAGTATGTTCTTAACCTGTTACAGAACCTGTTCTTTTCCGTTCTAGAACTGCTACATCACAGTTATATAATAGTGCCCGCTGGGGCCAGAGTGTTATGATATTTCAGAATATAATTATACTTCTCGATTTCGTGCTTGGTAGCTTAACAAATTTCTGCAAAGAAACAATTAAAATAATATATAGTTCAATAATTCTGACATTGAAGTCTTTTAATTAACACAGTAAAAACTCTGGGATAAATTTTGTTACACCTAATTTTAAGATGGGGTTCCATCTCACTCGGAGTTGAGGTACGAAACTATCGCCTATTGTTTTTGCCGCAAAACTGTAAAAACAATTGACAGCAGGTGACGTTTTGTACCCCAATTCCGAGGGAAACGATACCTTTTGTAGTGGTACCATTCACACTACCAAGATTAATTTTTGTTGCAGGGAAATGGCACCCTGAAGTTAGCGTTAGATTCACACTTTTTTTTTCTGTGAAATTTCTGTTCAATATAGTAAGCACATTCCAATGTTTTCAAAAATATTAACAAATTTCAAAATAGTAAGATTTCTCCGAAGTTTTTGACTTCTTTCTAAAGGTATTTTTAGACTTTACGTTTTAGTTTTTTTTAATTAAACTAATTTTTCTATTTTTCATTTTATGCAGTTAAGGTAAACATCTCAGTAATCGTGACCTTAGTCCCAGTAATCGTGATGGCAATTTGCTTGCTTTTTATGTGTGTAAACTCGCGAAGAGTAATATAATCTTCAAATATCCTATTCGTCTGAAATCAGCGAAAATATTTTAGGGGACCTTATTCATTTGAAAGTGTGTCCAATTAACCAGAATTTGCCAGCGCGAATACAGTTGAAAACTGGCCTATTCAATCGAATTCTTAAGGTATAACTAACGCGCAGGGGCATTTAGGATCTGTTGTAAATATATATTAATGATTCCTGTAGCTCAGTGTTGTCCTCTGGACTTATATACTTGGGATCGCTGGTTCGAGACTCGAGGCATGCAATTTTTATTAATTTTTTTCGAAATTACCTTTACCAGGAATTAAGGCAAATGGACACGCATTCAATTCGTGCTGGCTCAGTTCGTTTCAGCGAATCAGAAAGCAGCATTCAGGCGCATTTAAACATGCCAATTTCGCCGCAATACTCCCGAATTAGTTTCTTTTTACTGCGATAGTAAACTGCAATTATCTTATTTGAAAAACTCGAGTATGGGATTTGGGGGGGGGGGGGGGGGCAGCCGCCGTGGCCCCCCCCTGTCTCCGCGCCTGCCACAAATAAAGAAAAAATTCAACTTTTTTTCAGAATAAATAGAGCTATAAATTAAAATTTTTTTGAATTATAT